>NW_006537821.1:47249-63511 GCF_000186305.1 Python bivittatus | reverse complement strand
GTTTTAATTTGATGTAAACCACCCAGAGTCCCCCATTGCGGGGAGATGGGCGGGGATAAGTATGTATAAATAAAAATAAATAAAAATGTAGAGTTATCAGACATATTTTGCATTCATATACAAGATGAATCCTTCTAGGAAAGTTTAGCCCTTAACAGTTGAAAAGGTAAGAGATCAGAAATAATATAACAATCCTTTTAAAGAGAATCTAAACATTTTGGAAACTGCTTCATAATTTTAGAAAAGTCATCCATTTTTGCAATTTCAGACAATATTATATATGAAAAATTTCAATGTCATAGTAATACATTTTACATTTTAATCTTGGTAGATAAATGCCCTTCTTGTGGAACAAGCTGCAAATATTTGTCTCTAAAAGATAATGTAAGTTCTAGTTTCTGTAAGAAAGATTCTTACCTTTTTTCTTTTTGGTGTCTCTGAACTCAGACTTTATATCCCAACCAATTGGGTGAATGTGTGAAATATTTAAATTATAAAAAGCAAGAAAATCTTTTTTTTTTTTAAATTACCATCTGAGTCTTAAACAGTGAGTTTAATAGAGCAGTGAAGGTAGGAAAAAGTTGATAAATATTAATTTATAAGAAGCCAAACAAAAGAAGAGTTTCCTGAAAACCTGACAATGATTTATTGTGTACTTTCAATTTGTAAAAGTAATTTCAGGTACCTGGCAATAGAGATCTCATTATGTATTTCAATGATATTATGGAGAAACATATTCAAATACTGCTCAGCAACGTTGTGCACTGAATTATATGAAATCAGTCACTATATCTTAGTCTAGCCTACTTAAGAGGGCTTCTATAAAGCTAAAGATGAGAGAAAAAAATGGATTAAAATTTTTTTACTTATTTCAGTATATTTTTACTGCTCTTTTTTCAATGAGCCAAAGGTGGTGTTCTTAATCAATACTACCATCAGCTCCTTGGAAGAAAGGCAAGAAATATACTGACATTAGTAAAAATTTTAAAAATCCAAAATTATGTGTATAAGAATTCAGATTGACAGAGTGGCTGGACAGAGATAATTCAGTTAGTGAAATAATATTGGAAACTTCGTATTTCAGATATACAATCAATCAAATAATCGCTGAAAATTTCAGTTTGTTTAGCCTTTTAGATTATAAAGAATTTAGCCCTTATCTCCCCTTTGTCTTCTTTTCTGGCCTTCAGATGAAACAAGAAGAAAAGAAGTTTTTCAAAAACCCTGTTGAAACAGCACTCAACTATATTGCTCATATCTCTCAGGTAAGAAATCATTTAGGGTTATATCATCATAAAATGTACTTTTATTGTTTTATAGAATGTATTTTTATTGGTCAATGACCGAAATAAAGTCTCTCTACTACTATTCTCATATTAGTTCCTAAAAAGGGGGACACTGATTGAAACAGTTAAGAAAAACAGCAGCAAAGATTTAATTTATAGTATTTTTTCAGGAAAGTTAGTATATCTTAAAGAAAGGGAAAGAAGATGTGTAATACTGAAAGTCATCCTGACCTGCTTAAAGTGTTGGGAGTTGTGTCCAATCATGAAGGAAAACACTGAGGAACTAATTTCCTAGTCAAACAAGACAAACATTTTCCCTAAAATTAAGATACATTTTACTCCATTTTTAATAGCTGCTGCATGATGGATGAATGATCCAAAGTCCACTAGAGGACTGGTTAATAACCAATCTGGGGAAAGGTTAATAGTAATAGTGGTCCCCATTTGCTAAGTAAGCTAATTAATTACAATAATAAATCTAGATAAAGGAGCCAGATAAATATTGTAACCGGCCAGTTAATCATCAAAAAAAGTTTCAGCAAAATCAGCAATACCTGAGCGTTAAAATCCACCATGGTAATCATCATCCTAACCCCATTTCTTAAACTAGATAGCCTAGCACTCAGATGAAGAGGAGGGGAGGAACCTTTAAAGAGGGAATGGATCTGTATTTTATTCTACTTCCATTCAAAAATTGTTTTTATTTATTTTCTCACAATTAAATCACTTAACTGAACTCTTCTCTGCTAAGACCAAGAAAATGGGCAAAACTATTAGCTTGTGTCCAGTATTCTGCAGACCTCTGATAAAAGACAGACCACCCTTACTTAGAAAATGACTGGACATGACAAAAATCTTTCCTTTTTATGTTTGTGCAAGACCAGCTCTAAGTGCTAGACTGCTATCAAGGATATGATATAATCTTGCTTTTCATAATAAAAGTTTGGCCTCAAAGGGGTGAAAAGAAAGAAGGGATGGTTGAGAACAGCACTCTGCAATTGCATGGAAATAACTCTTCTTGTAATTTCAGTAACTTGGTCTGCGAGAAAAAAGCAAACTCAGAGAACACCAAGAACCCAAAAATTCATCCCTGAGCGCGAAACACACACATATGTGCAGATACTGGTTTAGATAGCATCACATTATTTTCATCCATTCACATGAGTGTTTATACATCACATTTTAAAATGGGAATTTCCTAGAGTAGTTTACAAAAAATAAAAGTATGGAAGTATCATATAATTAATTACAATAATGATAAAACAGTCATTGTATCCCTTATTCTAAACCATTAACGGCCTGGGAAAAATAATGGGCTCCCCCTGCTGCTGAAAAAACGGCAACATAACCGCCAAGTGGGAACCATATGGGAGGGAATTCCAAAAGTTGGAAAAAAGTTAGAAGTTTTTTTTGTCCCAAGTAAAGATAAAAAAATTCTGAGGGACAAATATTTTAATTACTGCATTTCCATTGTTCTCAGGGAGTTATTTATTTCTTACCTCTTTCTCAGCCTAAAAATAGCTTTGCATGCCATTATTTCAATATTCTAGGTAGTTGTTACATTTGTATAACAAGCACCCATGTTTAAGTTACTGTAGTTTTTAGTTCAGAGCTATGACATGTTTTCATAATGCACTATAACTAGGCTGTGGTCAGTTGTTACTTATTTCTTATAAATGACTTTTTTTCTATAAATCAGGCATGCAGTTGCCTAAAATACAGTCTCGAGCAACAATGACACACGTGCCAGATATTCAAATCTTAAGCCAATTCTTAATTTCTCATGGTTTAAAAACAGTTTTGGGGATAACTGAGAAGGAAACAGGCAGGAAATGTAGCCTGAGACAATTTATACTACAATAAATTGGTTAGACTTTAAGCCGCTGCAAGATTCCTTGCTATCATTCAACTCACCTTGTGGATATTATTCATATCACCTTGCTCGTTTACAGCTTTTAGGTACAGTACACAAACTCTGAACTGCTTGTTCTATATACTATATGTCTTGCAAACAAAGAACATAGATCACACCCCTGACTGGATGGAATATTAAAGTGAATATATAAAATACTATTAGACCATTTGTCCTTCTACTCAGCTACTAGACTGTTCCAGTGCTGGAGAATCTGTGGTTGTTGTTTGTTGCCATTTACATGCCAGTTCTAATTCAAACAAGGCACTAAGCATCTTACAAAATAATACAAACATTAGAGTAAGAATAGTACTCAAATAGTACCAAAACAAAACATCAGTGCCCTAAGGAGCAATTAACAGCATCCAAATCCTTATCAGGAGGATGGCTATCCTTACAAATCTACTCCTAAGGGCTTCCCCCAACAAAAAGGTGGGAACCAATCTGATCTCAGGAGGAATGGTGCTCCAGAGAAGGGGGTGCAGCTGAGAGGACTTATCTCTGGGTCCCTGAAAACGATATGCCTTAAGAGGATCCAGAGAGAGCCCACTCTTTACAGTCTTATTGGGCAGGCATAATCCACTTGGAGAAGGTGATAGATAACAAGACCTCAGCCATATAGGGCTTTAAACCAGCACACTGAGTTGCAACCAGAAGGAAACTGGTGACCAATTTAGTTCTCAGCTGAAGCCTCTAGAGAGTCTGCAAGGGTAGCCCCAGGCACAGCACACTGATTATGTGTCATCAAGTCATTGTCAACTCTTAACAACATTACAGCAATCTAAAAGAAAGGTGATCAAGGCATGAATGACTGTGAGCAGGGCCTTCCAATCCGGGAAAGATGTTGTTGGACCAAATTTCCTATCAACCCTTACTACTGGCCATCCTAGTTGAAATCTGTTGAAAATGTTAGATTTCATAACATTTAGAATGGCAAAGGCTTCCTACCACAAGCCTACTCTGATTTGTAGGCACTGGTCCTGTACCATCCATGTACAAGGGAGGTCTTCCACTCTGAGCAATGACCTAAAGGTTCTACATGCTGTTTCTTATCTCCCTAAATGAGTTAGAGTCATCAGACCAGATGCTGAATTCCCTTGAAATCCATCTCTCTCACTCCCTTTGGGTCTTCTTTCTAGGTGTGGACATTCCAGAAGAGCCAGATGGAGCTGCTGGTCTCGTTCTACAAAAATAATGCTTCAAAAGCTGAAGGAGCGCTCCAGCAAGCTCTCCACAAACTAACTATCCAGGAAAAGTGAGATATGCAGGTTGTGTTCACATAACGAAGGAAAACAGTATAAATGTATTTACACAACACAGTATGAATACTGAATTATCCTCTTCTCTGGGGGTCACATAATATACTGAGCATATTCTATATGAACCAAATAAGCTGCTTCATAAGACCCCCTTAGCCACAAAAAGAACCTAACCAAGATTCAAAATACATAAGCTTAGCAGGTTGTGCAAATACAGCTGCTAGGTCTTTCACTGACCTGCTTAGCATACTGTGTGAAGGCAGCCTGTTAGTTATATCTGTAGGGATTAGCAAAGTTAATGAGATTCTGCTAACAAGATCCAGTTTCATATTCTCACTCATTTAAGAATCTTACTGGTTGATCAAAGCTCCATCGTGCCTTCTTAGGTTAACGTACCACACTGGGCTGTTTACTTAAAATATGGAAACTCTTTTTTCTGTTCATATATCCAGAAAGCCATTCCTTCTCCTTCCCTCTACCCCAAAGGAAAGTTATTCAATGAAGTCATTGGAAATATCCTTCACTTGTCCTAATCTGTGGAAAGAAATGGTTGTTTTATTTTTGATGGAGATAAGAACTGTGGTAAGCAAATAGGGCTACATACTTTTCTAAAGAAGACTCCAGGCTTCTGCTCCCTTCTGATATTAGCCATTAGATGTTAGAACACGTTGATAATTTGTGAAGTGAAACTAGTAGCTTGCATGGCCCAGAGGCAGACCTCCTACCTTTGTTCTCATCACTGCTGAAGTGTTCTCTAGTGGGCTCTAAAGCATCAAGGCATATTATCATCTGCTTTCTGTTTCTCCTACCTGTCACTCCCATATGTAGAGAACTAGAGGCAATACAGAAGGAGAATAGGGAACTGAAGAAGAAGTACTTCAACTTGAAGGTAGAACAGTTTGGTGGAAACAAATTATATTTTTCCCTTATTTGGTTCTTGACACCCTCTGCTGGCAGCAATGAGTCCTGCTCTTCTCCTTATTTGTCTAGGAGGAGAGAGTAAATCAAACCCCTTTGCATGTTAGGGGCCCAGCTGTTTACCGCAAACCCTTCCTCTTCTTTCTACAGGCTTTTCCGAGACATCACCAAGGTAGCAGGTCAGTGTGTCTGTTCTGTCCTTTTGGAATATTCATCAGAATCGGCAGCCTGTGAAGTAGAGGCAGTAATAGATCTTCATGGAAAATGAGGGAGCTGGGTCTTGAGCCATAGGGCAGCACTGAAACCACAGGACAAAAAAAAAGAAAACAAAAAAAACCTTCTGGGCCAATATTTATGGGGGTGGGGAGGAGGAGGAGTTATACTAACTGATCAAACTCATTTTAATTTGATGCAGAAACAGCACCCCAAAGCCGGTTGCCATCACTCCCCCGTCACAGACAGGTAGAAAGATAAGGATCCTGAATCACTTCATTTCGCTCAGGGTAACATTTTGTGAATGTGCATATATGTGCATGGACAGAAATATATGGATGTTTACCTGATAGAAAAAAATGCTGTACATACATAAAAACCTGCATAGGTCTCTGAGAGCGATGTAGGATATGGACAGATATATCCAAGTATAACCTCTCTTGCTGTCTCAAGCCAACGTGTACCTCTAGCAGAATTAACTCTGACTACGTAGTAACTCACTACCTCATACTTTGCAGTTACACCACAACCAATTTTCCAGCGCTCCAGTGAGGTGGTCAGGTAAGTGCGTGAAGAAATATTTTAGTTACGGGTGACTTACACTGTTGATAGTTTCTACCAAAAACTCTTGGGCAGTTTTTGCAGAAACTATCAAATATGGAAATAAATAAGCTGGCATGCTGCAAAGCAAAATCCCACATTCTAGTATACCTCTTAAAGAAGTATCTTAGGACCACACAAAAGTCCCAAGTAAAAGTCCAGAAAAAACATCCTGAATGGCTAGTTTGTTTTCTGGCGAAAGGTGTTTTTGGGCTATGGCTACCAATTTATGAACAGGCAAGTCTCCCGTGGCAGCCAAAATTTTAAATGTGCTCCAGATCCTGAAAGATTGCTTACTCCTGCTTTAGGAGCTTGCTCAGAACTGAAGAGTAGAAGCAGCCTTTTATTCTCTTAGAAAAATCAGCATTCCACTCCATACCTTAGAATCTCTTTGCTATGACCATTATCCCTTCAGTCCAGCTCCCTTACAGCAAAATTTGAATATTACACTTAAAAGGCCACATATGGGTACTGTGCACCTGCACTAGCTTTTCTAGTGATCGCTCCCTGACATGTTGTGCCTCTCTCACAGCCGCTCGCCTTCTATGGATTCCATTTCTTCTAGAGTCAGCCACCTATCAAGCTGGCAGGTTAGTTTCTGCCATTGCTTTTCTTTTCCCAGGAAAGTGAAATAATGGATATATTGCTTTGTTTCATGCAGTCATTTCAAGTAATTTTGAGAATAAAGAACCACTGATACCATCTGCCCAAAAGCTCTCTTTGGATACAAAACATCCTGGGCTAGCTAAGACTTATGCTTGGCTGCACATGGCTTGGGCAGAACTGTTGCCTTAGCAAGAAGACAGCAGTAATATGGTTGAAAAGGAGGTTTCACTGGGAGTTCTGAAAGCCCAAGACTGACTTATCTGCAAGACTTAACAGTTAACAGTGTTAGATCTAAGATGTTTCTGAATATTTTAATTGTTGCCCTTTTAGCATGAAAATTCCTTTAAAACCTTTTCTCACTTTTATTCAGCATGCCACAAGACCCACCAGAATGACCCCAGCTGTCTCTGCAAATGGTAAGAATTGTAATTGTCAGCAAACAGTAAATTTCTGCCATATTTAGGCTTGTGGCAACACAGAGCTAAGGGTAACAAAATCAAGAATCTTCCAAGGTATCAGTTCTGCAGACAAGGATCACTTCAGAGTTTATTATTTGGAACAGAATTAATTCAATTCTGAAGAGAAATAATGTTCTGTCTCTGTAATGAACAAAATTTCTCTCTGATCTAGTCCTCACCCTAGATACCCATTTCCCACATACCTAACCTTATACTTCCTATCACCTTTCCATGTGCTCTCCACCATTCATTTCAGGTGTAACACCTTTGCATTCTATTTGGCAGCCACCCCTTCTCCAGCCTCCACTCAGAGTTTATTCTACAGGTGAGTCAGGGAAGGGGGGGTAGCCTTGATGATGGTGTTATATGACCATATAAAAGTTAAAAAGATTTAGTGTTGTCTTCCACAGCAATCAGGACTTCTGTCACTCTTCCCTCCTTCCTCCTTTCAGGGCCTCTCCTTCCTCTTCCCACACCCCCGGCTTCAATGTCTTCAGTCTTCAAACCCCCATGGCGAGACTAAGTCAGAGTGCTAATAATACTGGGCAGCCACAGGAAGCTCCATACTTCAACCTCAGCATCTTTCCTGGTGAGGAAAGAGTTCCTCTTCAGCTAATACACATTTATTCCATATTCTTTTCCTGCAGTAACACAGTACTATTCATCACAACATGCTGTAATCCTCTGTAGCACAAGTCGGTACAACAATAATGACTTGTTACATATACTGTACGTAACTGTATGATTTGGTTGTGATCTAGCTTCCTGTATGAACTTGATCATAATGATCTGTAAATAACAACAGTGTACCATCTAAGGCCCAAGGGCTACATATGAATCCCAAAGCACTGGATTTAACTTGAGTGATTCCCAAAGTTGTCACAGAACTGTAATGTTTAAGGTAACAAAAGGGGAACCATAAATATACAAGGAATAATCCCATTAACTGTATTTTCTTTTAAATAAAAGTAAAGCTTATTTATTTTGTGTCCTAACCTCCCTCACTTATTTGTCCTAGTTCTCTTTTCTTTAGGCACATGGCTCTCAACACTCCTGCCCCCTCCATAGTATATTGTGCAAATTTAAACCCTGGCATTGATTATGTATTCCAGAATGGTTAGACACACAAAGGCTTAGCATGAAATCCAAATCCAGAAATTGACTAAGGTGTTAGGATAACCCTTGGATTCCTACATGATTTACTCTCTAATGCTCAGTTTCCTATTGCTTTTGTTTTACAGATCCGACAGGTGTTCCTGTGCCAGACCACCGCAACCCTGAAAGGCTGCGCAACATACAGGTAAAAGACAGATTGTAGACAGGGAGTACAGACTAAGGAAAAGCTTCATCTGAGACGTTTCAATTCCTTTTCTTTTTCTGTCATTCTCAGCTGGGATTCACACCTCACTCTACACCATCTTTTCCCCACAGGTAAGTGGGACACACTTGGATTTTTCATTTTCTCCCTTTCACATGCTACATAACAGAGCTTTGTGAAAGACCATGAATATAATTCACATCCAGGTGAAAGTATGGTCTCCCCCCTCCCCTGACTGGCTCTAACCTTTCTGGAAGTTTTTAGTTTTCATCACCCTTGCCAAAAACAGTAAGATGCAATAATATTGAAAATGTTGCTGTTAAAACAAATGCTAAATTGGGCTGTTTTGCCGATTTCATAAAGTCTCAGCTTTCCTTTTGAGAAGCCTTAATGGCATCATCCAAAGAAACAAAGTCCCAATTTTTCATTCTTTATGTCTTCTTCTAAACTAAAATTGTAGCATGTTAGAAATGCAAATCATAATCAGAAGTTAGAATATACTTTTGTTGAACAAAACTAAACAGTGATCAGAGCTTAATACAGTACTAAACGGGGAAGACGGGCTCCATTCAACTAGCTAATTGTTCTTTTTCCCAGGTATTCATCCATCAGCCAAGTCCACCAGCAATAATGGGGATGACCAAGGCAACTCTTCTCTTAAACATCATTGTAGCGGCTAAGATAGATTCTTCTGTCCATACTTTTTATAGTATAAATCCTTTGAATACTTGAGCCTGGTTAAAAAGCAATCCATTAGTAACTGAGTGGTGCCATTAGGGGACATTGTTTTGATTATTAAGATTCTATTTTAATGTTTTTTTGTTACTTGAGGTAAGCCACTCAGAGTTGTTTGAAGCTGACTGTTATACAAACCATAGTAAATAAATAAATATATAAATAAAATTCTTAATTATACAACACAAAATATGTTTATGGTATTTAGTATATGTGACATTATTTTAAAATCCCTCTAAAGTCTTTGTTTGAGGAAAATGGTTAAAACTGTAGCTAGTGAACTTGGCTGTAGCATTATTGATACACAGTGTTTTAACTTTCAGTTATAACACATTAAGTAACCTGTGGGTCCTAGTTCCAATCTTACTTTGTGACTAGGTTTATTTGCTAAGAAGAACATACATTACGTTTTATGTTTTCTGAGCTAAAATGCATTGTGTAACTCCAAGATGAAATATTCAAACAATTTGATCCAGGTTGCACATAATATAAGATTATTTTATTTGCAACCAAGTTTGCTTCCCAGACTGAAACATAACAGGTAAACCTTAAAAAAGGCTATTCTTAGAAAGAGGAAAAAGACAGATATAATTTACTGAACATAATTATCTATTAATTCATGGCCATTTATTGAGTAATCAATCCACAAATCAGATTGTTCCACTTAGCTCCATTTTGGACAAGTCTTTGAACTTTCCACTAAGTGCAGTACAGTCCACACACCACCTTCTCTTTATCTAAGGTTGATTAGCTTATTTCAGTACTTTTAGATTCTCCTGCCTGGAGAGGCAGATGCTATTTTTGTAGAGAGTCTATTTAAAAAATTGAAAATGAGATTTAATAAATAGAATTTTTAAAATACAGATGATTAATCTCCCTCTGTCTAGTCTTCTACCTCTTCATACTTTCACAAACCTCCAAATTCATCTTTACCTTCATCACTTTCAAATTAGTATCAAAAGCTATTTTCAGAACGTATGGGTTTATCTTCCCCTCAATCTCGGGATAATGACAGTTTGACAAATGAAATGAAGATACCAAGCAATCAGCAGTGTTTTCCAATATTTGCAATTCTTTCGCAAGAGCCCACCCTTTTTATCTTACTTTATCTCTAAATGGCATTCAGTCCACTACATCAACCAACTAGTACAGAACAGATATATGACCTGAAAGGAAGAAACTGGATGGCAGGGAAAGCTGGTGAATCAAGGCACTAATGGAACAAGGAAAAGATAGCAGAACAACCAAGAAAAATGATGTGAAAGTCACATGATAAGGAAGATGTACCAAAAATGATTTTTTAAAAAACGAAACAGAGAATGAAAATGGAAGATAAGTGACAAAATATTAATTTGAATAAACATCTACAATCACCATCTTAAGTACCAGTCTAGCAACTGACATTTTAAGTCCCAACATATCTGGAAGGCATGAAAACAGGAAAAAGCCTTAGTCTGTCTTCTATACTTCTTTGATGTCAAAGAACTGGCTTATTAAACAAAACACAAGCATTGACAAGCAAATAATTGCTTAAACTGTTCCTTCACTCAGGAGAATAAAATATAGTTGTTGTATGAACTTAGACTAGTCAAATATTATGTATGACTTTCATGGAATTTGAAAGAGGGGTTGCCTGGAAAGGGCCAAATCTTGGCAACTCTTGTAATGAATGATCCGACTTCAAATCTAGAAGGAAGAATAAAAATAAATAAATGAATTGGAACAAACAGAATCAAGACAGGTGCATCCAAGAGTAAGGATGTTTGCATTCCAAGCCTCATTATAATGAGAAGAAATACAAATTTATAGTTGGGCAGTGCTGGGCTCTAGGGTTTAAGTGACAGTGGTCTAAACCACAAATTTATAATTAATGAGAAAGAAAAATGCAATATGATTCTAGAGGAAACGAATATGAAATCAAGAAATGCAATTAACTGATGAAAGTTTTATCAAAGAAATTATTTGAAACCCAGCAGATTACTGAAGGGTAATTCAGTATTATGGCCACTCACGTCTAAAGGGTTGGAAGCCCCATTTCTAATACCACCTTGATTCCGACTTGATAAGCACTGAATGAAAATAGAACAATTTTTGCATTTAAATTCAGAGGCTCAATGGAAAAAAAAAACAAGATTCTAGAACATAAAGGGTGTGGGGGCACTGCTAACAGCAGGAAATTGTTGGAGTGGAAACCTTGCTCACAAGATTTACTATTTCTCATTGATCCTTCCACATGCTCACTGGAGAAGTCCAAAGTCGCCAGCATCCACACTAAAGCTCTAAGCAGTCCAGTCTTCCTCATCCTCATCCTCATCTTCAACATCCTCATCTTCTTCATAATAGTCTTCATCTTCCACCTTTATCATTGCTGCAGCCACCTCCTCATCTACTTCATCCTCATCTCCCAAACACACTTCTACCTCGCAGGGGGCTGGCAAATGTGAGTGAAACCACTTCAGCACTTGCTCCGCTCCCATTCCTGATTTGTGGCAGAGCACTGGCAAGTCGTTCTCCTGCAACTGCACGTGCGTGGCCCAATAGTGTTCCAGCGGGCTCGTATCTGGATGGTTTGTACACAGCTGATGAGGAGGCCCTGAGGAAGCAGGCTCTGGACTCTGCCCCGCATTGTCCCGAAACCATTTCAGCTGGCCATGTTTCAGGGCGTAACGCGTGTCTCCAAACCACTGGATGATTTCTGCTCGTGGTAGCCCAGTTATCTTCTCCAGCTGATGATAATCCTCTCTCCTGGCCCACTGCTGATGGAGGAAGAAGGACTTTAATACATCCAGCTGTTCTTTTGTCTTCCGCCTAGGTTTCCGTAAAACATCTGGCAGAGAAGCTGAAGCATGCTGGTCACCAACAGAGTACTGATGGTTCTGTCGGTTGCTTGAGTTAGCAATGCCGGCTGCCACTTTAGAGGAGGAGGGGGCAACTTTAATGGAAGAACCCAGCGGAAGAATCATTGGGTGAGGCCCACCATTAACTGCAGGCGTGATGGACTCAACTTGCGGTCGGGACGCTGCGGGGAGGCTCCATGCCATAGTATGGGAATTCTGGTCCCGGCTGGTAGTTGTGATGGGTGGATAAGCACCAGAAAGAGTGTCTTTGGTATTCTGAAAATTCACAATGATCCCTGAAGGTTCACAATTTTCCTGAGGTTTCTTATGGTGGGATGAGGCATTTTCCTTCAATTTCCAAATGTCCTGAGCAATCCTCCCAAGTTCCCTTGCTCCTTGAGCTGCGTTACAATGATTTAAGGAAGTTACAGAAGATTGCTGGTTCTCTGGATATTTACTGGAGTAGTGCAGAGAGTGGGGAGCCAGCTGGTGGTACGATGGGCTTTTACAAGTCTGGTGCCAGGAGTCACTCTCATTCCCAGTAAGCAGGCAACTGAAGTGAAGCTGGTCCTGGTGGTAGATGAGACGAGCACGAGTCTCTTCGATCTCCTCGGCGCTCCAGCTGATGCCACAGCGCAGCCGCTGTGCCATGAACCAAGCCTTAACCTTCTCCATGTGCAGGCCGTGACGCAAGCAGAGCAGAGCCAGGTCAGAAAGGCTGGGATATGGGAAGTAGCTGAAGGTTTGCAGCAGGTGCTGGTTGCCATCCAGGTCACTGGTCTGGGCTGCCTGGGTCCACACCAGCTGGAGGTCCTCAGAGATGGGCGGCAAGCAGATCAAGCCTGGGGGTGAGCCAAGGCAGCCAGAGGCGTCTTTATTGGGGGCCATGACTGCCGCAATCGAGAAGTCCTCTCTCTTTGGGAATCAGCTTCGGCTTTTCAGAAGAGCTGGAGCACAGGGAAGGGGAAAGAAAAGGGACAGAACCAAAAATACATAAATTGCAAGAGAAAACCTCAAAAGAGGCAGTGGGTACAGTGGTATGTAAATGAGGCAAGGATAAAGCAAAGGGGAGAGCACAGGGGAAAGGCGAGCGCATTGTGTTGGAGAGACAGATACTGTACATTAGTACCTCGGATCCATTTCTCTCTCTGGTAACAACCCGGCATCCGGGCACTGCAACTTCAGTCCGCAGGTTACAGCTCACGTGACTGAGTGCTCTTGTACGGAAAATAGACCCCGCGCCCAGCAAACTATTGTTGGTCAGAGAGAGGACCTCTCGTCTAGTCTCAGCTTTCTATGGGCTGGACTTGGAGGGAGGGAGGCACGGAAGCATCCAGTCACGCGGATCTCTTTTATTGCCCAGAGTGGCCCCATCCAGACCCTGGTTTGGCTCCTCGGGATCGCAGACTGCTTAGTTCTCTGCATCAACAGAGCCTCCTCTCTGGACAGCGCATTTCCTGATTATTTTGGTCTGATTCAGATGTAAGTATGCCGGACTGGAAAGCCATTTGCTGCTACCCTTTTTCCTCTTCCCTCATGTGGATTTGCAACTGATGTATCATAACTTACTTAACCGAGAATCTCCCATTTCACCTGAACTGGGAAACTGTGATTTAACTTCTGCTCATTAACTAGAATATATTATCCTCATCGTATCAGGTTTCTGGACAGAAAAATATTTCTGCGCACCTGCAGTGTTAACATAGCACCTGAGATTTTGCATTGCCCTGAGCCAAAATGTGATGTGTTTGGCTTCGGCTTAGCACAACATCTGAAACGTTCAATGTAGTTTGTAAACTATGGCTTGCAACTGCGGTTTACCGAACTTTGGTTAATCAAGCTATAGCTTGGTATGTGTGTGAAGTAGGCCTTATGTCAATTCTGTAATACCACAGGGTGTAAAAGTGTTCAGTCAAGTTCTGGTTTATTATTATTATTCATATTCACAAGCACACAAATTCCATTTGCTAAAGCCAACCCCACCCGCCTACTGGCATGCCTTACGCATTCTCTGGAATCTGTTGAAGCTTTTTAAGTGGAAAGCCTGTTTGGAGGAATTGACGGTATTTCAAAGTACAATAATTTATATAACCCAGGAACTTAAACCTGGAGAGATAATAAATCGAAACAAAATGCAGTACCAAACACATTGCGCTAATCAGACTGAAAAGCCAATTTCACTTTAATAGTCATGGAAAACAGATGGCTTTAACTTGGTAAACAGATAATATGGAAATAATGGAGCAATTAGTGCCAGTTTAAACGACAGGAGAAAATTAGATGCCTGAGGTCAAAATTCATGGGAAACCGCTCCCTCGCAGCTCCCCCAAAGTCCATCCGCTTCTTAGCAAGTTCTGCAACTAACGATATAATGAGTCTTGCTCAGCCACGCAACAGGAGGAGCAAGCGTTTGTTTAAGTGTGTGTGCGTGCGTGCGCGTAAACTACACCGAACCAGTCTCTGGAATGACAACAAATGTAAACCCCTCCAAGCCCCCTTGTTTCCCAGCCTCACGTCCCAAGGCGCCCCCAGTAACCCCTTCCGTTGTCAGTCCCCTGCTCCGACACTTCCTCGCCGGCCTTCCCTTCCCTTCCCTTCCCGCCACCCGCCCCCTTCTTAGAATCCCCTTCGCTCCCAGCCCTGAATTCTGTCAGCTATACTTACTTTTTTCCCTCCCACTTCAGGACTTTCCTTCCTTCTTTCTCTTTCCTATTCCCTGCAAGGCACGCTGGGAAACAGAAGGCGGAGTTCCTCACGCCAAGGGAAACTGGCTCTTTAAGTGGGGGGGGGGGGCAGGGACCTAGGTGGGGGCTCCTAACGCCGGCTTCTTCAGGGTGTCTATTATTTTTCCCCCTCCACCTTTTGCTTCTTCGGTTCGCCTCCCTTTAAATCCTCCCCAACTCTTTAGAAAAGCAGTCATAGCCTAACATAAAACATGAGATGCCTGCAAAGATGTAAAGCTGCCTCCTGCGTTTTTCACGGGGAAGTGGAGGAGTGACAAACACAGTAGAAGGAATGGAGGCTCTTTCCACCGCAGCGCATAACCCAGTTAACCAGCAGTTATTTGTTTGCCTCTTAGCGCAAATCCCACCTCTGGGGAAAGTCCCCCTCCACTCTCAGTCCAGCTGCAGAGGAGACCCTCTGTAAAATGGGGATAACTGTGCAGCAGCTACTTCACAGGGTAGCTGGGAAGGCAAACAGGATAGAGACCAGGCGATCCTTGATGTGTAAAGTTGGTGCCTGGCATGAGAAGTTAGCATCCATCCAGACACTTCCTTTCACGGGTTTCCTAATCCCAGATCAGTGGTGGCAAGAGAAAGATGCTGTGTTCTGCAGGCCGCTGCACGGGACTGACTGAGAAGCGAGTGTAAGATTGCAGACGTGTCCAGCTTTTGTGAGGTTCTTTCAAAAGAGGAGGAAACCCAGTTCTCCTCAGGGCCCAAGAGAAAGTGTCTGCGCATACTCCGCCAGGGGCACAAGACCTACTTCCCAACAGCTCTCCCCTTAAACAGCTGCGCATTCCCCAATCCCATTTGCTCCTCATCTCCGACTCTCCATCCCACCTCTGTGCCATCCTACAATACGCCCCCTCTGTTGTGGGGCAAATCCTGCCCTCGGGCCCATGTTCCAGCCTTGCTTGTGGCTTCAGGCACTGTCCCCCCAAATCCAGAGGTGCCTTCTACCCAGCGCTTCTCCTTTCTCCGTGCCACCTCCCCGGGTGGGGGTTTCCCCCCCCCCCCCCCCATTCTACCAAAACAAGAACTCTGCATGGGGAAACAAACTGGTACGGGCCTTGCTGGTGACCTGACACTTATGGGACTAGCCCTCAGTGAGGACTACCACGGTCTGTGTAGGGGAATCGGCATTTTAATCACAAAACACTCGCTCAAAGCTATGTTGTCCCAGGGAGACGGAACCTGTTGCAGCGAACCTCGCGCGCCTGTTAAAACTGATTCCCTTCGCGAGACAAACGCTTCTGTCCCCCTCCTCCCAGAGCCGGATCTCTCCCTGCCCCGCAGCTCACCTGCCCCCCTCTGTGTGACCGCCGGCAGCCCCCACCCCCAACTGCTTCCCTCGCAACCGCCCCCTCCCCCGGTGGCTCTCCCCACCACACCTTCTC
>NW_006537820.1:5184-16518 GCF_000186305.1 Python bivittatus | reverse complement strand
AGAATTCCCCAGCCAGCATGCTGGCTGGGGAATTCTGGGAGTTGAAGTCCACCCATCTTCACGTGGCCAAGGTTGAGAAACACTGCTCTAAACCCTCAGGTTTCATTTGCTGCAAACGTAATAATAAAGAACCACGTTTCTGCTTTCATCAACACTCCCGGTCAACAGAACTATTCTCTGCAGTGCCAGGCAGGGCCCGATGCCCTCCGTTTTTTAATCCTCCAAAGCAAGTCCCTGTCGCACGAGGAAGAACCAACCTTTGCTAAGATGCGGCTGTTTCCTTGCCCGACCTCCTGCGGGCCCCTTCAGATCGGACGTCCAAGAGAGGCTGCAGACCTGGAGAAGCCTTTTCTTCCCCACCGGCCAGTTCCCCCATCGTGCTTTGGCTTGGCACCCCTCCACGCTGGCAGCTGGGCCGTCTGTCGGCTGCACAGACGGGCAGAAAATTGCCAGCTGCCAGGATGTTCCCCGTCCTTGTCTCACACGGTATGATTCGATATTTTAAAAAGGAGGCTTCTCTTTCTGACTTGTGATGCAGGGGTGAAGGCAGGGCTATTCGGAAGGAGCGGGACCCCCAATTCCCAGGTAGAACCCCCAAACGTGAATGGCGAACACCCACCTTCCTGTCCTTTCGGATTCACAGAAGAGTTTTCTGTGTGTGCACACCGGGTTTGACTCGCCGGCGTTCAAGCCGCCCAGCGTGCCCGAAACACGGAAGCTGCCAGTTCTGGGCTGGGGGTTGCTCCCCCCCCTTGTTCGGGGGCTCCTGGGTCACCCGGTTGGCCCTGGGCAGCCTTCCCTCCCAGCTGCAGAAGGACAATCGCGCAGAAAGGGCTGCGTCCTATTAAAACACGAAGGGCTGAGTGGCAAATTGCTCCATATTGTTAAGAATCAAACAGCTTTGGATGATTAACCTGGTGCAGAAAGGAGAAAAGGCCAGTTATCCTTTTGCAAACATATCGCAGCTGAGATGGTTGGCGTAGCGTCCCTATTACCGATGCCCGCGTGCCAGAAAGAAAACAAAAAGCAGAAAACCTCAAGACGCAATTACAGTCCTTTCAGCACCCAAGCAGAAACCTTTTTACTGGCCAGACATTAAAAGAACCTTTTTTGGGTATCCTTAGAACTCGGGGGTTTAATTGCAGTGATCGTGGTGTTTGGTGCTGTAGCTCTTGCCATCTTTGTTCCCTGTTCCTGACTCCTTTTTTTCAGCCGGGGGGGGGGTCTGCTCTGCTGCTGGTTTTTATATTGTTTACTGATCTATATTGATGTTAATATGGTTTTGCTTTTTTTTAAATAGCATGCTGTAATTGATTTGTATACCGTCCAGAAAACTGCTATTATTGGATGGCGGTAAATCCTACCAAACAAACAAACACAGCAATTACAGGCTGTGTTCCAACGAGATGCTCGTATACATTTATGGAGAAAGTACCACACAATGTCCAGCAAAAGGAGTAAAAAATAAAAATCCCCTCGTCCCGGCTGCTGGGCCGAGAGGAATCCTCTCGCTCAGCCTTCCCTAATCTGGAGGCAGCCAGCATGCCCGTCTACGCAACAGCCGTCCCCCCTGGAAGCACGTTTGCAAGAAAAGGCTTCAAGCCACACATTGTGAAAGAGAAACCGTGGCTTTTTCTGGTTTAATCCGTCTCAGAGTCCACGGCACACAGCGTCTGCTCCGTGTCTTCCATTTCTTTCCCCAACGCCGGCACATCTCCTATTGTTAGGTCTATAAAAGCCGGCGTGCTTCTCTTCCTTGTTTTAAAAGAGACCTTCATACGGGCAACGTTTCTCAACCGACATTTTCTCGGGGGTGGGAAAGACGGCTCACGGAAGCATTGTTGGGCTCTTTGTCTGCGTTTGGCAAGCCTCTTTCTCGGCGGCTGCTGCGCGTTGAAACACGTCCAGTGATCTGTAAGGGATGTTCCTGGCGTGCGCGGGAGCAAGAAGCCTCGTCCAGAGCACGACTCGACTGTACATGTCTGAAGGAGGATCGATGTGCGTCTCCTTGCTTCGCATCAAAAGCTCCGGGTTCATAATCTAAAGTGTTCCGTATAATTGATACGGAACACTATGCAAATGCACGTTTAATAAAGGCTGCCCAATTTAAAGGCTTTTTGTTACAGAGGCGAGCCTTTGAATACACTAGTTCCTTACAATTCAGCAATCTAAGCCTTAACGGACGCCATGGAGGGTTTGGGGTTGTGTTTTTTCTCGCCGGCAATTGAAAACACAGAAGCAGACGCCTTTGGTCCAACTCTGATTGAGCCAGGCAACGGCTGCGCTGCGTCCAGGCCGTGCCTCCTCCGAAGTAAATCCCAGTGCGTGAAGTGGGGCTACCCCCCGGCACGTCAGCAGCGATTGCCCCGCTGGGCAAGCTGGCCTTAAGAAGGTTAGAAGGGACCCCAATGGTGGCTCCTTCTGCCTCCGTTCTTCCACGAGGAACAGGCTTCGCTGGGCGAATCTCCTGACTGATCTTTTGCCAAGCAGGCATTTTACCTCATTCAATTTATGGCGCTTGTTAACTAAGTATTTGGCCCTCACTTCAAGCCTGTGGCGTGGAGGAGAATGCAAAGCAGAAAAGAGACGGCAAAGAACGCGCTCTCATTTGTCACCATTAGCATCGCGGTTCCTGAAATTCCCCCTCCTGAATTAAAATCCGCCCTTCCGTTCAAGAGGATTTCCTCCGCTGCCGAAGAACGAGGGCCAGCAGGCTCCCGCGGCTTCTCTGCAGGAGCCCTGTTCTGAGCAGGCGGGGGGTGGGCCAAAAAGTCAAGATGGCGGCTGCGACAGTGTGCTCAAAGCTCTGCCTGTTTTTTATGCGCAATCGCATGCGATCAGACAGAGAGCTTGGATCGTCCTGCTGAGGCCGCCATCTTGACTCTTTGGCCACCCCCTGCGGACCGCCCGGGCAGGCGTCCGACTGGAAGGAGGCGCTGCCAGGGCAGTGGCTCTCGTGGAGTTGTGCGAACAGTTTCCTCGGGGGGGTTGGCAAGGACTCTGTCTTTTGGGGGCCTGAAGGAATCCCATGAACCACACTCAGCCCAGAGCGCACCCTCAAAATGGGGATGGATTGGTGGAACCCCTACCCAACCAGGCAGATCATACAGAGAAGCGACAGTCAGCCTCCTCTGCGAACCAGCTCTTTAAGCTTACCAGAGAACCTTGTTCTTTTCGGCTGGCAATTTGGGACGCTCCTGCTGGGAGCAATGTAGGAAAAACAGACTTTGTTGGGTTTGCCCTCAGGCAGGACGGCTCCTCGGCGTGTCTGTCTGTACCCCCGGAGGAGCCGAACCCCAGCTCCAGCTGGCATTTGGAGACGGGACGAAAGCAGCCTCCTTGCCTGAACGTTCATTCGGCAACATCGGAACATGAACGTTCAAGCCCTGACTCCGTTCTTTCCTAGGTCAGAGCGACTGATTAATATTTTAACCCTCCAGCGTTCCTTGTTACCAGATTTGAATTATACATATGCTGGCACCTGCTGAGATTTGGGGCATGTCGCTTCTCCAGAAGGGCTTTTCAAGGGATGCCAAAGATCCAGGGCAGCCCTTAGCCCCAGAGCCAGGGGCTGCAGATTGGCACCTGGGCACTGGCAGGTTCTCAGCGCCAAACTCTCTGGTTCTGCGGCCCGGAGGCACGTGGCAGTGCGCATCAGTGCAGCACGGGCCCTGTGACTTGGGAACACGGAAACAGACACCTGCCCTGCTGGGTCGGACCCCCGGCCCATCTCGTCCAGCAGTCTGTTCTCAGCGTGGCCAACCGACTCAAGGGGGCTGGCAAACAGGCACAGAGAAGTAGGCAGTGCTTGTAAGTCCCCGATCCTCTTTGGCCGCCCCCCAGCTAACTATGCTGAGCAAAGCAGAGCAGAACTGGGAGCGGCTGGGCAGTTTTGCAGAATTTGGCTTCCGACGGCATGGTCTGGAATATGTTGCTCGGATGAGAGATGTTGCACAGCAGAGGTCAGGGTGGATTTCTGAGTGTCCTTTCAAGGAGGCCATGAGATTGGAGCCATGATCCATGCCCCCCAGCTCCCGGCTGGTTCATTAAGAGCCCGCTTTGCGAATAAGAGCGTTACAAGATGGCTTACAAAATGTAAACCAAAATAGCCCACGCAGGAGCCATGCAATAAAATATAGGCAGCCTTCTGGTTATTGGTCTCCAGGAGCTAGTGCAGATTGACTGCCCCTGAAAATGGAGGTTCCAATCATTTAGCTTTAATGATTAATAACAACGTCACAGATTAGCACCACCATTCTTTGCCTGAAAACTCAGAAGTGAATCCTCTTAGGGCAATGTGCTTATCACAGGACATATTTCTGTTAGTGTACCTCTTTATTCCTGAATCCATACATCGCCAGGGAGCTGAGAGTCACACCTGTCCTCAGTTCCAGCTCTGGAGCGAAAGCGGCTCCTCCATTTTAGGCAGCTGAGGTGCACATGGAGGGGGGGTTGCTGCAGGGGGGGTGTCCGCAAGATGGGGTCAAGGAGGTCAAGACCGTGCCCGTGCCCGTGCAACCGATGCTTTCCCTGTTTTGTAAATGCACCAATAAAGGGCAATGCAAGGACTGTACTGTATCCCCCCCCCAGAAGAAAGGGGAAACTTCTGGCTGCCCCCCCCACCGCCAGTTGCAAGGCTGGAGGTGCATCTGCCTTGATGTGGCTCTGCCCCACGATGCCCCGTGGGTTGAGCAGCGCATGACTCGCCACAATGCGGGCAGTGGACCGACCGCGTTGAGGGACCGTCCCTGCTCAAGGGAGAACCAGCCCTCTTTCGGGCGCCCTTCCAGCTGCCACAGAAGGGGCTTCATTGCCCGCTTCCCTGCTCTCACCCCCTTCCCAGCGCTTCAATTACCCCCTGCCTGAAGCTTCAATTGCCCCCTCACGGCTGCCATCTTGACTTTTTTGACCCTACCCTGCAGACATCCTGACAACCTGATACCCTTGCTGTTCTGTGAACGGGCTCCGTGTCCCGTAGCCAGAAGACCCCACCTCATTACATCAGGAAATAGATCTTAAACGCTCTGCAGGGGCTCAACTCATCTTAATCTTTCACAGGTCCAAATCTGAGATCTCCGTATGAAAACGCTGCGCCCTCTCAAATCCCACAACGGTCCCCTCACCCTTACCTCGTCATTTTCTGTCTCAAGCCAGGTAAGATTCCCCCCAATTCTGTCCCCCTTTCCCACTCCTCCTTTTACCCAGCAATTCTAGAAATTTGGGGTGCGCCGGGGGCTCCCGATAAAGACCGAAAGTGAAGCTGCCTGCTTAGCGTCAGGGTGGGGAAAGGGGTCTCTCCAGCGGTGGAGGATCGGAGCCCCACTGGAACAAGAAAGGCGCACGAGGGGACGCAGAGGGCCCCTTCCCCAGGCGCACAGACGCAGCGACCCTCCCGCGGGCACAGGGGGCAGCTTTTCCTCCCCTTCCCTCAGCCAAGGCTGCGGCGGAGCTCGTCACGTCGGCTTATTTTGCCGACAGCTTATTTCTTGAGCCGAACCCGTTATGGCACTGATTATGGGCAGCGTTTCAAAAGGCAATCTTTCAATCAAGTGGGTTAAAGAATTGATTGGAGACCAAATTATGCCCCCCCCTCCCGAGGTAGCAGAAAACATGGTGCCTTCTCTCCAGGATTTAACAGCCTCTCTGCGTGGCCAGGCCAGTCTCCCTCCCGCTGGGCTCCCCGGTTGCCCCACGTTCAGCTGCCGCGGTTGGAGGCATTGTAAGCCAACTCTCCGGCTGCCCCACCCCAGCTCGGAGATGGGTTGGTCCACATTTCCACAATGGGATTTGTAGTCCAACACATTTCAGGGGCGCTAGTTTAGCAGGGGCTGAGTAGAGGGCTTTCGTGGAAGGGGCCAGGCGACCCACCTGAGCTGTTTGGGATGGACGCCCCAGAGGGGCTGGTGCTGCTGGAAGCCCCCACAGAAGGGTGGCCTGGCTGGACTGGCAGTTCCTCCTCTCCTCTCCTCTCCTCTCCTCTCCTCTCCAGCTGAGGATCCAGGCGGGGGGAGGAGGCCCCTTGGCCACGCCATGCTAAGGGGCAGCCATGCTAAGGGGCAGCCAGCAGCTTTCCAGCCCGCAGGAACAAGGGCCCTGGCCTGTTCGCCTCCAGATGGCCAGGTGGCTGGGCAGCCCTCGGCTTGCAGGCTGGTCTCGTCTCCTGCTGGACTTCCTTGGGGCCAGCTGCCCCGCAGAGCCTGCTGCCCACGGTCCTGACCAGTGAGTCGCCTGCTCCGTCCTGGGCCGAGCGGGGCTGCCTCTCAGCCTCCCGCCCTGGCTCTAGCCCTTGTGTTGGGGGGGTGTCCCTGGAGGGCTGCCAGATTAAGAGGGCTGCAGGTGGTGGAGATGGGGGAACCTTCCCCTCCGTTTTACGATCCCCCAACTTAATGGCTGACACCTTTGCCCGGAGGTCTCTTCTCTGCCTCCCCCGTTCGTTTCAGGGAATTAAAAGCTACTAACACCGGCCCTTTCAGAGAGAACAACACACCGTTGTCAAGGAATCGCAGGCTTGTGAGCGGCAGAGGGCTGAGGAAGGCGGAGGAAGGGTCTGCCACTGGCCATCTGTGGCACGTCCACTCAGCAGAAGGCTGAGCTTTCACATTTAAAGGAGGGATGAGCAGTCTGTAGCCCCAAGGCCCAGGCCCTCTTTGGGGCGCCTCCCAGCCCCTCCAGGTCCACGCTGGATGGGGGCTTCCTACCACTGTGGTGCCGGAATACCCTAAACCTGCAGTAGAACCCTAAAACAGGCTTAATGCATTCCTAAAAGTCTTCCCCCCCCCAAAAAAATACTGCAGAAAATCTCTCCCAGCCCCATGCCTGCTGCAGCCAGGCCCCCTTTGTCCTGGCACCTGCCCACTGGTGCCCTGGGCATCCTCTGGGGTGCTCAGCATGAGCCTTGGCCAGGCAAACATTGCCAACCCTGGTTTGGACTCTTCCCTGCTAAGAGCCCCGGGGGGGCTTCCACTCTCTGCAGGGTCTCCACCGTGGAGACCCTCCCCCCCAGTCCGAGGCTGTGAACTGGGGAGATGGTCTATTCTGGGGTGACTCCAGGCAGACCTCGCCTCCTCCAGCCAGCTCAAACGCCCCCACTCAGCACATGTGTGAGCCTGCGGGCGGGTTTCGCCTCTGGCGTTGCGCGTGCTCTCTTCGAGCTGCCAAGGAATTCAATGGGTCGCGGCATTTCCTGGGGCTGCGAGCCCCCCTTTTGTTTCCGAGAGAAGTGCGGCTCGTAACTGGAGGGCAGGCAGAACTGAAAGGTGACCCCTGGTGCCGGTGGTGGCCGAGACAACCCCGCGTGTGATCCCCTACAGCGGGGTGCGTGTGATGAGCTGCTCCCCCCGGGCCCCTGTGGCAAAGAAGATGCCAGTCCGTATCCGAAGGTCAATCCACGGGCCAGCCGGGCCCCCCTTCTGTTCTGTTCTGCTCCCCCCCATCCTCTGACCTCTTTCAGGGTCTTTTATCCAGAACTCTACGGGGGGGTTGGGGGGGTGGAGGAACACAACACACGCATGCGAACACACACACACACACACACACGCCTCCTTGCCACTGCAGGCCAGCAGTTCCCCTCCCTCTGCAAAGCTGCTTTGCTCCCCAACCTTTTGCCTGTCAGCATTTCTCACCGGAAAACCTTCCTTACTTTTAATCTGCCGGCTGCACCAGAGAATGACACATGCCGAGTTTAATTAACTTTATTGATATTCAGAAATTAGGAGAATGACTAAAGGTAATTGCTCATTACAAATCATTAAACTGACACAGCAGGCATCAAGGAGGCTGCCTCCCTGCTTTTCCAATTAAGGGGGCTTCCTCCTCCTGGCCTAGGCTCTCCCCCAAAGGCAATGGGTGGGAAGGGGCTGCCCGGCCCGGCCTCCCGCAAGCTGGACCGCCTGGCTCTGCTCCCTCCGTCGGGACGCGGCTCACTGCCCCGAGGAGGCCACGAGTGCCGGGGCTGGACCAGCCACGAAAACGCTCCCGGCTTCTCTGAACCTCTGCCCTGTTTTGGGGGGGCGGGTGAGAGCCAATGCAAGCCTCGTATGGCAGGGGAGGGGCAGGTGGGCTCCTCTTAACATTCAGCTTTGGTCGTGGGAGGCGGAAGGCAGGGCAGAAAGGCAGGTTTTGCACCCGATGCCTTGCTAAGGAGCCCGTCTGCTCCCACTTCCAGCACCTTCTGATTCTGGCCCTGCCTGGTGCTCCTGCTCAGCCTTCTTTTCTCAAGCTTAAAGAGCCTCAAACTCCTTCAGTCTCTCTTCTAGGCCAGACTTTCTGGGCCTCTGATCCTTCTTGTTGCTCTGAAACCTTTGGGTGGGGTCCAGAACTGTACAGGTTCTGTATGGTGGGATCTCACCAAAGCAAAATAAGTAGAATAATTCACTTCCTGTGATTTCAAAACTATAGGTCATCCTCGCTTAGTGACCAGAATTGGGTCCAGCAACTCAGTCATTAAGCAAAGTGGTCACTAAGTGAAACTGCGACGGTGCTTATGATCTTCCTTCAGCTTTCCTTGCCTTTACAGATCTGCAAAGGTTGTAAACGCCAGGAATGGTCACAAAATGACTTTTTCATCACCATCATGACTGCGAAAGATCGCTACTAAATGAGGCAGTCGCTAAACGAGGACGACCTGTATACTTTTAATGGTGCAGCCTGGTATTGAATTGGCCTTTTTTACAACCGCAACACACTGCTGGCTGATACTTAATTTGCAAACAGCTACTATTCCAATATCTTTTTCACGTAAAATACGACAAAGCCAGATATTCGCCATCCTATACTTGTGCGACTGTTTTCTGTGTCCAAGTAGTCTTTGACATTTGTCTCAGTTAAAGTAAATTAATCTTGCTATTTTTTTTAGTAATCGTGCCATTTTTCATGGCATTTCTCTAATCTATCAATATTGATGGTTCTCAGCTTGATGAGGAACCACTGATGAACCCATTTTAAAGATTATTTTTGGTCCCAATATCTACGCCATTCAGCTCATACTTAACTAGTCTGTTAATCAGAACATCATGAGGTACTTTGTCAGATGCTTTTCTGAAATCAAGATATATTACGTCTGCAGCATTCCCAGAGTCTACTATGGAAGTTGCACAATCAAAGCATGGGAAAAGATTAGACTAACAAATCACTGCTAATCTCTTGCAATTACTTTCTTACATTCTTTTACATTATATTACATTCTTTTCAAGGTGCTCACAGATCAATTGCTTTATGATCTGATCTAGAGTCTTCTCATGTACTGTATGGATGTCAGATTGACCGTCCTTTTTCTCTCCTTTTTGAAGATAGGGACAATATTAGCTCTCCTCCAATCATCCTTCACCCATTCTCCAACATTTCCTGAAGCAAGCTTCTTCCCTTTTCTGAGACGCAACTCATTTGGTTCTGGAGATCTGAACGCCTCCGGTCTCGCGGCGTTTCTGTCTTTCTCAGGTTCCAGTCCTGCCCCTTCATCCTACTCCTGACAACTGCCTGGTGGAAAACCAGCCCTCTTCTTGGAGAAGGCTGAGCTAAAATAGAAGTGGAGTAGCTCTGCTCTTTGTTCCTAAGCAGCTGGGGTGCTGGTGCTTTTCCTTTTCCTTGGAAATTGTCTGAGGAAGGCTTTAAATTTTTCTTAACACATTAAGACTGAGATTCAAGAGGGGATGTCAAGGCTGTGATTCGGGCGTCATGTGGACGCAGTCAGAGTAATGTTGGCTAGATGGATTCAATATAAGGCAGTTACATCATTCAGATGAGGAGGACCAGGTTCTTGATTTCTGCCTGAAGGCCAGAGTTTAATGGCAGAGCAACTCTGTTCCGGGTTTAATCCTGGTCCTGCTAAAAAGGCAGTTCCCTGCATTCTTGTTCACCATTCATGCTAAGTCATGGTTTGCTTAAGCAAGGTTTATGAAAGAAACCACATGGTTCACACGATGCACGCAACCATGGTGCTGGCCTTACATCACACAAGCAACAATATTTGGGATTAATGTGAAGCCAACATTGGCTTGCTTCTCAAGGCATATCTAACCAGGCTGGGCAAAGACTAAATGACCGCATTTTGCCCTAAAAGCAAAGCTTAGTTAGTTTTAACTCTTTGCTTTTTTGTGGCTCTGGGTGTGAAACCAGCTCCTTCAGCTTGTCGGTGGGTCGGTCCATCTTGTGAACTCAGGAAAAGGGTTAGTTCAATACGCGGCTGAAGCGTGTTGTAGGAACGGAGCCGTAATGACAAACTTTTCAAAACGCAGTTGTGAAAGGGCTGGATATGATTAGGCGATAGTTGCCTTTTATTCTATTTTGCCTTAGCTCAATCCTCTCTTATGCTCCTACGCTTGTAGTCCATCAGGCCTCCAAGAAGCTCAAGGTCAGATGCCAGTTTCTTCTCACCCATCCTTCATTTTGCGCTCAGAACACCCCTGTGAGGCAGGTGTGGCCAGAAGAGGCGAGTGACCGGAGCCCCTCGTGAGCTCCAGGGCCAAGGAGGGACTTCGAACTCACCGCCACGCCCCACCATACGTCTGAGGACCCTTTTCTCTGGCTGCTGGCACAGGCCTTCTCTGGTCTGGCAAGACCTCAACCGCCTTGCTTGAGGCGGCAAGAAGGAACCCGGCGAGGGAGAAGGGCTTCCATGCCGGCGGCGGGCCGAGAGCAAGGCCGGGAAACAGGCGAGGGAGGAGCGTGAGGTGAAACCTCACTCAGGCCTAGAAACTTGGGCGTGGAGGTGGCCAGAAGGAGGGCACGGGCGCAGAAGAAGGCTGTCCTGGCAGTGGGCCTTTGAGGAAGGGGGGAGGGAGCCCCCCCCAAGCAGAAGCCGGAGGAGACGCAGCAGACCTTCTCGCAGCCGCCGCCTGATAGGGCTCAAATTGAAATGGAACAGCCTCTGCCTGAGCGGCAGCTCTGGCAAATTAATCTCCAGATTAAGCTAATGTGGCAGGGCGTGCTCTTCCGCCTTATCTGTTCTCAGCCGGCGACAGAGGAAGAGCACCTCGCTCATCCCAAGTCCGGCTCCTTCCCCCGCGATGGCGTTCCGGCCTCCTTCTTTTAAGGAGCCGCTTGCCAATGCCAGGGCTGCTGCAGGGAGCCCCCCCTCTCCTGCAAGCCCCCAGCCTCACCACACCTGCCCCTTCGCTCCTGGTCTTACCCCAGCACTTTCCCCACTGCATATGGTTCCACGATCGCCCCCCCACCCCGCGGACACCCCTGCCTGGCACTGCGTCAGACCCTCCCTCCTCATCCTGTAAGGCAGCCTGAGAGCAGCTCTGCAGGGACCACAACCTGGCCCTTAGGATTCAATGCCGGCTTCATTCGAATTCTGCCAGGGGCGAAAGACCCATTTGCTCCTCTTTGCCA
>NW_006537819.1:49387-65360 GCF_000186305.1 Python bivittatus | reverse complement strand
AGTGGGAGGACTTGCACAATTGGTGGCTGACTAAATACTTTTTTGCCCCACTGTATATCTTATTATTAGAACATATTTGGCACTTTTCTCACAATGACACATACCATTAGTAGTATTTTTTTCTTATCAAGCTTTTTTTTTTTAATCTGAGCATGATTTTAGCAATTTTAAACTGTTTTATTTAAATTTGAACTTTGTACACAGTGCATGGAAAAGTCAAGAGGTGGAATAAAATGTTAAAATATGTTTTGGAGTATAGGAGACAGAGTGGATGTCTAATCTGCAACGTTACTGACAACCTCAACAATGAACTCCTTTGTAAAGTTCTGATTTTGAGAACAAATATAATTTTTTTCTGTTCTCATCAACTCCTTGCGTGACAGATTAGTGGGTGTGATGGTTGTATGGCATATGAAATGGCTGACTAACTCCCAGTGAGCATTACTTTGCATTCTTCATTATGCATCATTATTCTATTCTATTCTACTTTAACTGTACTCAGATTAAAATGTTAAAGATTTATTCTAAATTGAGGCATTAGTTACAATGATATAAAGATGGAGATAGCACTGTAATTAAAACATTTGTCTTTCACATATGGGAAATTGTGGCCTCAGATTACTCAGTAATCTCGTTTTATATCTGATAGAATGCATAGGTGAAATGTAGAGAATAACTGGAATGACCCATGCTCACCGCTGTGCCCATATCTGTTCAGTTAAGCTTCTCTAAAACCTTTCTTTCCCATGTAAAAGAGTCCTTCTATCAGATGTTCAGCAAAAAGGGGACATGTCCAGGAGCTATAGCCAAAAAATGAAATATTGTGCAGCTTTTTGAGTATTCAACAAGCTTTCTCTTCCTGAGCAGCTTTTCCCCCCTGGCACAGTGCTTCCCTAATACATGCTAACCACAATTTAACAAGCTCAGCTATGTGATCTTAATTAGTTGATTAGTCCTTTCCAGCCAGCATGCTCTACTACCTGAAATTGACAAGACCTTAATCAGTAACATGCTGAATGCTTTTGCCTCCTTATGGGTTCTAGCACATTCCTGTGATTGAAAAACCAGTCTTTAGGATGCTGGAAAAGGTAATTTCATATACATGTAGGCCTAAGTACTTTTTTTTTTTGTTTTTGCAGTTTTTCACTGTAATATTTGTCATGGATACCAAGAAAGTTAAACAGTTAGCGTGTCATCCTCTCCCACTTTTGTCCTTCTTTCCAATTGTCCATATCGTCCTTTGCCTGTTCAAATATCTGGTAACTCTATTTTGTTTCACTTTAAGGAATCTTTAAATCATACTATAATCAAGGATATTCAGTTCCTTTCCACTTTTCTCTTTGTAGGAATTGACCTCTGTCTTGTATTATCATTGTAGGAATTGACCTCTGCCTTGTATTATGGTTGTCAGGTTTGGCTGCACTATTAGACAAAGCAAACCAGTTTCTCAGTTTACACAAAGGCATCAGGAACAGCAGATATAGTAGTGGGCAAACTGTGCATTTCTTACTCTGCCCAAAATCCTTAAACAATTTTGATAACCTCAGATATGATATGGATTGCTATTATATTTCTTGTGCAATCAGATTTTGCATATGGAATGTAAGTGAAGATGGAATCAACTTTTCACTCAGGGAACAATATGGTCAATTCTACTGTTGTTGCAGAATATTTCTAAAGTGAATTTACATTTTCCTTCAATTTTGTTGGTTTGTGATCAATACAAATATCTCATTACATACAGGTTAGTGACATTTGGTTATCTATCTAACAATTAGCACACCTTAATAAAAGCGTTCTGTTATAAAATATGCATTTATTAATTCAATTATTTGTTCATTTTCAGATGTCTATATCTCACTACTTAGTCCAACAACAGTTTTCAAAGAAGTTTAAGGAAGTGTCCTCAAGCTTGCCCCCTTTCCTTGAACATCAGCTCATATAATTTCCAGCCAAAACAGGAGCTAAACCTTTAAACATCTATAAAACACCAAATGGTTCAGAAAGGTTGGCTTGAAACAATAACTATAACAATAAACAATCCAGAATTGGAAGGTTCTGTCACCTGAAGCATGCTGTTAAGTCTAATGGAAGCCATTTCATCCTGGAGGTGTCCATATAATTGTTCTTCATAGCATTCACTATGATCACACCGAGAATATTCATATAAATACTACAAATTACAATCAAATTTAGATACATGATATGACGAGAAGTTTTAGAGATGACACATTGTGGAAATAGTTTAAATGTGTTGGGCAGTCTAGGCATGATTTATATTATTATACAAAAGTCTTTTGTTTGAATATTATCAACATATCTGGTATTTGAAATTTAGGAATAATAGCGTTTATCTGTAAGGCACTCATCTCTGGTAATACAGCTTAAATGATCACCTGAGTAGTTAATATGTATCATTTATTGATGTTGTGATGTGATTTAAAGCCATGAAAACCAGTTGTCTTATTAATAAATAAATTTGCTATTGTTGTGTCTCTACTAATAATTATGCAAACTGTGAGGTAATCTGATTATGAGGTGGAGCATACGACAACTTGTGAATACTAAGAACTTTTCTAGATGCATTAATGTAAGGAAAACCATTAAATGAATTTATTTCATTTTTTTACAGCTGGCCTTAATGGAGCTGGCTGGTATGTACAAAATAATAAGGGCAGGTGAGTGTAGCTTTAGTTATCCGGCAATACAAGGCAACAGAAAGAATGAGATTAGGGTCTATAGGAACAAAGAATTCCCTGCTCAATCCTGCAGCTTGTTGATTAGTAAAGCAAAACTATGATATTATAATGTATATTTGTATCTGCCACTTTTGTGAGATTATAGGATTATAAAACATAAATCTAGCAAATGCACGTCATGTTTACATAAATTTAGAGGACTATAGGAGACAAGCAACCCATTGGTGAAGTCTCTTGTTAGTCATTTTGCAGGAATAAATCATTGGGTGATTAAATTTCTTTCTGCAGGAAGACTAAGCAAGAATCACACAAAATCTTTGATATATTCTGTATATTGGATGCTAATTAGTAGACAGATTGTCACAGGAAGCTAGTCATCCTATTTCTTAGGTCCTCCTGTGCATCAAAATGTGTTTCTGTCATTGTCTTTCAGCTATCATCAATTAAATTTCGAATTATTACTGGTTTTTAAAAAGCATAGAAACTTAACATGGAAGCTGAGGAAAGACCAAAAAAAAAAAAAAGCATTGAGGTTATAAAGACATACTCCAACTGTTCTCATTACCCAGGACAATTCTGTTCTTTCCTAGAATGCCTGAAGGGTTGGAGTGCACAGGGTTGGAGAAATTCTATGACCAGAACAATTTTCTATTAGTTGTTACAGCAAGAAGTAGAGAAATTTAAGGGATTTCTCTTTCTTATTTTCTGTATCTGTTCTATTTACAGTGCTATTTCAGAGGCTTCCATTACGGTCCAGATAAGATCTTCAGAAAGTATAAGAAATGCAGGGAAAGGAAGAATTGCTATAACCTATTCTATTTGCAGATACTGAGATTGGATAAAGAACTACAGACACAAATAACTTTTTGTGGTAAATTTTTGTGGTAAACCACATTTTTTGTGGTAAAATTGCTATTAATTTAAATATTCAGAGTTGTCATTCTTCAATATTAAATTTCCATTTCTTTTGTTTGAGTCACAGGGGAGAAGATTTGTCTCCATCTAATCCATGACTATGAATACTACTTTTATTTATTTTTAGAGAGGAAAAGTATTTATATACCATCCATTACCAAAGTTTTCCATGGCAGCTAACATGTAATACTGTTTAAATGCAGAAAATGTAAATATCTACAAAATAAAATACAAAATGAAAATACAATATTTTAAAATTCTAAGCAATCTCATATCCAACTGTGGGAAGAAAACATACACACAGAGACACACAAACACCAGACTGAAAAGTAAATAAAAATCACATGCAGGAAGCAGGTTTGAAAAGTTCAGTGATCAACAATAAGCTCCATTTCCTGGTATAGCTATTCACTGTGATTGTCTTCGCAATCAGAGAAAGCCTCAGATTAAAGGAAATGCATGAATGTAATAAATGAGGCCCAAAATCATCAAATGTGAGAATACAGGTTGTCTCTGCATTAAGAATGCATGGTTTAAGGATGACCCATAGTTAAGAACTATTGTAGCAAAATTTGAGTTAAATACACAGTGATTTGAGTTAAATACACAATGATCTGTGTTCATTACACAATGGTATTTATACAGTATTACACAATAATGCTGTTCTGGCTTACATAAAAATTCGACTTACGGACAGACCTTGGGAATAGAACTAATTCTTAAACTGGGGACTACCTGTATCCCATTCCCAAGCAGGTTAACACACCAACACCTCAAATTGCTCATTGGAAATGTTAGCCCTAGAAATTATATGGGGGAGGGATCATGGTATTGATTGCTACCTAGAGATTCTGTTCCTTGGATGTCCATGTGCTGGCACTTATGTTTGCATAAAAAATTACTGTGCCTGAACAGCTGTTCACACATAGGTTTCCATTAATCAGAATGCATTGGTCCTCAGAGGAAAGTCAGCAGCCCATTTTTACTGCTACTCTTTCTACCTATAGCTTCTATGCATGGTAAACAACTAAACTGGGCTTGTAACTGAATACTATGCAATATAGCTCATTATTTTATTTTATTCAATGAACTGAGGCACATCACATAAGAATAAATCACTAAATACATGAAAAAATAATTATGAAAATTAATGAAAAGCCGCATAAAATTCACAAACTAAAAGTCTGAAGATTTTTAAAGTAGTTTTTATATATGCTATTTTTAAGCTTCTATATAAGCCATCCAGAAACTAGCCATGCATAAAATTCACTATAGCATATCTGGTTCACTGAAGATAGCATATTTCAAATCCTAAATGCCTGGCATAGATTTTGAGTACAGGCATGGGCCCACAACCAAAAAATTTTATACAGTGTTACAAATCAAGAGATGATAGATTTGTACTTCACAAATACCAATTCCTCCATTTTTCATGCAACTACTTTCGAAAGTTATTCAAGTCTTAAGAAGAATTATTGACAAAGAATTAGGACCGAATATTATATATTGGTAGGATTAAAAAAAAAAAAATTCTGGAAGTGTTGGGCATGCCTTACAATCTCATTGTTATATATATGGTCCCTAAATCAACAAGCTATAGGTGATGAGGCATCTGACAAGAAAACTGCTTTTTTTTTTTTTTTTTTGCCAATTCAAAATAATTTCCAGATAAAAACTCTGAATGAATCATCTGGCAGAAAGATATACCTTGTGTTATCTTTCTTTGCCCAGGCCACTCTCTAACATGATTCTGAATTTTTGATAATTTATATAATTATAATTTATTTTATTCAGATCCACGAATGTTACTTGTGTTTTTAGAATATTATCCCATTACTTTCACTGATAAATGTCCTTATTCATGAACAAATTTAACATTTGAACTGCTAGACCTAATTCTGAAATTCTGTAGATTATTCCAAAATATCATGGGCCTGTTCTAGGGCTACTATATATCAGATTTTTGCAACCAGATATGGCAGTTCTAATCTGTCCAAGATAGTGGTGGATTTAGGTATACAGTTATGTGTTTGTTGTATAATGTGATATTTTCAAAACGTGATTTTAAGATGGTATATCTATGGCTAGTTACTCAATTTCTAACAAGTTAATAGTATAACTGGAACTCCATCAACATTTTGAAGCAATGTATGTTGCAGTTCAGAATTTCAGCTACCATAATAAGTCCTTTTCTATCATAGTGCCCAGGCCTGGGCCCCAAGTGTGTGAAAGGACTCATCTCCTGGTTGTATTAGCATTGTTGATTGTGATATTTTCCTTGGCTGCTATACATTTTATTTTTTGTATTTATGGCGTAATTATTTTTTCTTGATATTGTTGATTACCACTCATCTTGTTGAGATGAGCAGCTGTACAAACTGATTAAATAAAATAAATAAATAGTTCATGAAACGGTATCCAGCCAAGACACCCCAGGGTGATGCATCATTGATTATTTCACTGGCATGTATTGACATCTTTTTCTCCCAAATCAAGCAACATGGAGGTTCCAATATAGATTTTATCTTAGCTTTACTAATAAAAAAATAGTATTGATACATTTGTAATAAACGGTTAAATATTTGCTGCGCCATTTTGATTCTGTGCATGCAAAGTCTGTTGCAATTCCATTTCCATTGATGTATTGCTATTGAAAGGAAAGTGTTAATTCTATGGAAAACTGGGCCTATCTCTGTTTAGGAATTAATTTTAGAACTTTTCTGTGTTATGTTGGAAGAAGACGGAAGAGAATACAGAGCTTTAACTGAAAGGAACATTGCTAATTTATTTTTGTAAATTATGTTTCACCCTCAAGGCTAAACAATTCTGAAATTTTGTTTTTGTTTATTTCATAGTTTCTCGTGTTTCAGAATTTATTTATGTTCCAATTCCTCACTCATTTCAGATTTGTTTATTTATTTATTTAGAATGAAAATTCAAATACATTATCATGTATATCTATCCTAATATATACATTTTGTACTGAATTTTCATATAAGATATCTTTTAAAAATATTTTTGACTAATGTATGTCTTTGTATGTGTAAATTTATCCTTAATATAATTTTGTATTTATTTCTTGAATGGAGAACTTTCCCCAAAATTCAAAACAATGATAAGAAATAATGATTTTTTAAAAAAACCCTGTTGTCAGTATCATATTGATTTGATAATGCAAAGTAGAAAGATTTCCATTAGAATATAATTCCAACTGGTTTTCCCCACTACTATTTAACAGTAGGCAGAGAAAGCCTGAACTAAAATTATATTTTCAAAATAGAATCTTATTGATGAAAATGGTGTATTTATCATGGCTCTGTTCAAGTAATTATTTGATTTTCTCTGTAGCTCTTAGCTTAAAGGAACTTGGAAAGTGATACAATTAGTCTAAGCATGGTCTCTTTGTACCTACAGCTGAATCAAACCTTATTGTAGCTACGTTCACTTTCTTCCTTTCTTTCCCTAGGCATACACTGGCTTCTTTGAAGTTTTATCAAACATGATCTTCAAAAAGTATTTGCAAATATGTATTATAAAATGACCAATTGAAAAAGGAAGTGTAGCTTTGATTAATAGTGACTCGTGCTGGGAGAAGAACACTAGAGGCAAAAGGAGCAGAATTATAAAGAAAAGAAGTTCATTTATTTGAGCTCTATGTTATGTATTCCTTGAAAGTCTATTTCCCATTAAAATGAAGACATTCCTTTATTTTCTAATTATGCACATCAGCCTTATATTGTTAGGACAGTAGGACCTCCTATTGCAGTTGGGAACTAAAATTTGAAGGTCCTGAAATTCCAAACCTTTCTGAAATCATAGAAGAAAAAAGGGAAGAACTATCAGGCTATGGTAGGTTTTTTTTTTTTTTTTTACTTTCCTGGGCTTTTACATTGATGAGAGCCAGAATGCTGTGGTTGGTGCTTAAGGGGCAGATCTAGCAGTAAGGAGACCCAGGTTCTAGGACTTCATTAGTCCACGAAGCCACTGGGTGACCTTGGGCCAGTCATTCCCCCTCAGCCCTAAAAGTGTCAGGCTTTGCAACAAGCCAGCTGATAGCAACATTGCTTGCTGCATCATGCGCTAATTTGCTGTATGAGTCAGGTGAATACAATATGAAAACAAGTGGACCCTGAAATCACGCAGAAGAAATGCTAAGAAAAAAGATGAAACAGATATTTACATTTTGAATTAAAATTAATTTCAATTTAAGACAAGTAGGAAACACAATTATAGTTCTTGGCTCCCTTCTAAGTGAATCTTTTACATAGACTAAGAAAAGTTTGTTGGAATATTGGAAATGTCCTGATGGATTGATTGATACATCCATCTAATCCAATATTTTCTCCCTAACAATGGAGAGGCAAGTGTCTTTATAAAATGTATAAGGAAGCATCAAGTCATTTCCTTTCATGTGTACCTGTCAACTGGTTTTCAGAACATAGTAGCAATGTATTATCTGTGAAGTCTTGAACAAAATTTGCCTACTTCAGAAAGAGTTGGAAACTGTTAGCTTCCATAAATGGAAAAACATACATTTGGGAAGAAAAAAAGAAGAATGTCTATAAAAATATACGATTCTTTGTGCATTTTGCTGGAGTAGCTCCCATCTGTGCTGTGCTGCTTTGGTGAATTGGTAAGGAAATTTCCTATTGCACTAGCAAAACTTCAAGATGGCCTAAGAACTAGTTTCACTCCTTGCCTGAACTGTTTTAAAGGTACAGCATGGCTCCTAATCAATTGTGAAAAAGAGAAGAAGCTTGGATAATTCAGGTGATATGGTTGCATACCTGGCAGTTAAGAATCCTCCATTTCTGAATTTCTGTGCCATCTGGGTTTCTGTGGAAGAAGCTACAGAAACCATGTTAAATATTTGATCTTGATTGCCCTATGGAATTGGGATTCCAGTTTCTAATGCAACATTCAGCCAGGTTGCCTTGGCAACAGAAATATTCATAACCCAGTGGCCGTTACTCAGCTAAGTGTTTATTTTTGAAAGCAACAAGCCTCTTTACAATTTATTAAATTAAAGATATATGTAAGAAAGTGCAGATACAGTTATCAAAAGAAGGCAAATGTTTAGAATGCTGAGTATAAATGGATTCTTATTGATTATTAGCGATAGTATGTTACATCAAATAAACAGAACATGTAAAAACAAACAAACAAAAAAACACATCAGAGAAATAGTCTTGTTTGTTTCCAGAAAAACAAAATCTTACTGCTCCTTAAAGGTTAACTAAAAATAGTAGCATCAGATTTTGGCCTACTAAATCTTGTTACAACACGTGTTAAAGGAGTTGCAAGATTTCTTTTTCTTTCTGGAAAAATACTAATTTTCTGAAGTATACATCATCAAAAATTATTTTAGTTGCATGCAGTCATATTATTTCAAGTATTGCTCATCGCTCTTAATCAGTTATTATTGTTATTGACATTTGATTAAGACCATACATTTGATATGTATGCTCCTTATCCAGACATTCCTTGCAGATAGCAAAGATCAAACAGGCTAAGGCATCTTCCTGATTGATATAGTGGAGAAGTGATGATAGTGAACAGTAAAGTGCAGGGTATCCACGGGAAGAATGAAAAAAGTCAATATGCAGTGTGGCCACACAATTGAAGCCTCATCCCTTTTTAATGTGTGTCACATATGCAGCACACGTAAAAATTTGACCACGAGGCTGCAGCTGCCATCTTGACTTTTTTGATCAACAGGTAGGGTGCTAATAGCCTGGATGTTTGGTAGTTGTCTACTCAAAGGTAGGATGCAGCTAATGGGAGATCCAGATCAAGTTCTTTTTCTAGTTTGGATCACCACTGGTTCTACATGATTACCAACTTTTCACATGATTAAAGTATTTCATACCAGTTATAGAACATAGGTACTATGGCATTCAGGTATCCTAAATGTTGCTGTAAGAGTCCTGTCCAGAAACACTAAGCATTTTGTCAATCAGCTGTTCAACTAGGCAAACTGTAGAGTCAGTCTGGTCTAGTGGCTAGGACACCAGTCTAGAAAGCAGGAGACTGTGAGTTTTAGTCCCACCTTAGGCACGAAAGCCGGCTGGGTGACTTTGGGCTAGTCTCTCTCTCTTAGCTCACCTCACCTCACCTCACCTCACCTTACCTCACCTCACCTCACCGGGTTGTTGTTGCGGGGAACATAAGAGAAGAAAGGAATATAGGCATGTTCACTGCCTTGAGTTATTTATAAAAATAAGAAAGGTGGGAGAAAAAAAAATCTTAAAAAAAAACTGAGAACAAATAACTCTTTATGGGGAACAGACAGATCTAACAGATTGGATTTAATTTATTCTTTTAATCTTCAGGTTCTACTCTTTTTTTAGTGAACTGACAATTTTAGTGAATTTTTACTATAAAAAAAAACAACCAACCAAGTGAAGCTTTTCCTCATTATTTGGTCAAATATGTAATATAATGTTGTTCACAAGGCTGCTCAAATTAGACAGAATTTTAAGCTATTCACCTGGATAAATGAAACTGTCACTATTGCTTATTTCACAAATTTTTAAGGCAATTTTCAAAGAAATCTTGCATAAACCAACTGAATGGAATCATTATACATCTGTACCATATGCCCATCGCTAATATATGCCAGGAAGCAACAAATTTGTTTTCTCCAGTATTTCTGATGGGGAAAAAGGTTTAAACTTTGCTCTCAGCAGTCTTTGCAGATAGGGTTACTGCTTGCTTCTCGCTGCTTTTAACAGCGGGGAGAAAAAATAATCTCAGTCAGGATCAATGGGGAGAGTGATGGGTCTAATATCTTAACTTGCTCATAGCAATCCTGATGCAGGGTAAAGTTGGTTGGGGGAAGGAAAAGTGTGTACATGAAACAAAGAATGCTAGACACAATTTAAAAAAGAAAAAAGCTTTTGTGTGTGTCCTATAAACTTGTACAGTGCCTGAAAGATATTTATACAGGCTTTCAAAAATATTGCTCACTCTTTGGATGTAGAAACCCCATCTCAGAGAAATTTTCTATATGGAAACATCCATCTTTTGGCAGGGTCAGTACAGAAACAAAAAAATAATATCTCAGATATAATGCCTGAATCCCCAGTGTGGCATCCATGACCTTAATGCTTCTCACCACATCTCCATTGCCAGACTTCAGGACCTACCTTATTTTAAATTATTTTAATTTTTTAAACAAATTAAATGAGAAACTTGTAAGATGGGGAATTAACTGACAGTCTCCTGTTTGTGTCTGGATCTTCTGCAGACCTCAGTGGCATTCTTTTTTTGACATACAAAAAAAATAAATAAATGGATGACTGTAGCCATTTCTGCATTCTGTAGGACAACCACCTGCACAGAACAAGGACAGTGGACTGAAATTATAGAAGGCATAGGAAAGGGATCCTGGCATAATGCATTAAAATTGAATGTCTAATTTAGCTTAGAATGGCCATTTATACATTGCCAACAAAAAACAATGCATTATCCCCTAAGAGGGCAAAACAACATGTTTTCACATAAACATTTATATGTATATATACACACACATACATACAAGACTGTGATCAAGTGGGATATATGTCCGATCAGCCTGTATTGATGGTCAGATGCTAAGATGTTGACAAGTTACTTTTAGGCTTTTCTTTGCTTTCGATGCTTCTATTTTTTTAACTTAATGTGGACTTGAACACTTGGACACACTTACTTTGCTTCATTATTTCAAAAAGAGAACAAAAATGGAACTTAGCTGTTGATGACTATGGTTCTCTATACTTTTTTTAACAATTAGAATGTGAAAATTCTTGAATGAAATTCTTTAAGAATTATCCTGTAAATTGCAATAAGAGACATCTACAATCATTTTTCAGTTAGAGATCTACTGTCAGTAGACTACTACAGCCTTCAGTAAAAATGTACTTAGTTTTATGAATATGTAGTGAATAATTTGCATTACAGACTTAACATTATAAATACTCTATATTTCATATTCCTAGGCCAGAATAATATTTATGGTACACAAGTATTCTGCAAACTTTCCCAGGAATACTGTGTCAATTATGTGACATATTAGGCTTCTAACAATCTTGTCACCTTTTTTATTTTCTTATGTATATCAATTGTCTCTGCATGAATGCCTTACATGTTGTCAAATGCCTTCAGATATTTTTCCCCCATATATTGAATGACAGACATTGACCCTGAAAAACACTACTGATATATTAACCAGTGTCACATGAATAGGCTTGCCAACTTATATGTATACAAGTATATTCTGAAATCCAATAGCAGAATTAAATTATCAAAAGCTTTGGCAAAGCATTCTTTTTTTTATCACTGACTGACAATCTTTAATGGTCAGTTCTCAGGAATTCACAGTGAATGACCATGTGGAAGGATGGGTTGTAAAAATATAAATAGGGGAGAGAAAAAGTCTGAGTGTGCAGTGTCTCATTGGGAACCTCTTGGTAAGTCTTGGTACATCACCCTTGGATATTAAATGAACCTGTGACAGACCACCTGAACACTAATGATATATTTAATGAAATGACCACTGGACAAGTAAGGGAGAGACACCTTTAATTTTTATTTAAATTTTCTAGAGATATCTTTTACATCTTATGTTTTAAACTTTTATTTTAAAAAGTGTTTGCCAGTTTCTGCAAATCTGTTTTATTTTTCTGGGCCAAGTTTGCTTATGTTACCTTGCTTCATTCTTCTGATACCTTCTAGTTTTATTAATCTACTTTTTATTTAGTCATAAATAAAAAGCCTGGACTATCCCAAAGAGTTGGTGGAGGGAGACAGAGCTAAGCACAAAATGGCATCCTCCATTGATAACCAAATGAAGTTTAAATTGCTACAATTGACAAAGTCTAATAGAAACTCTAAAATAAATAGATAGTTCTAGTTACAGTATTGAATTTTAAAAATTTCATTAGGTACACTCACTTGAAATTCTTGTAACCCACTCCAATGCATACTTGCAGCTAGCACTTTCAGAAATATCCTTTACTGAAGAAACATGCCACATTATTGTACCATTCAGATTACAGTGTTGAACTGAACCATACAGAGATGTGCTTAGAGTAACACAAAGATAATTCAATATTCGTCTTAGGTACTATCAAAAATGGGTAATTATATGGGCACACGAAAAGGTGTCTTGGATTTTCTCTTTCCAGAAGGTATCGATCAATTTTGCAGAGATGTAGTTGTATCTCTGAGCTCTCTAAATCTTTGTAGCACTAACTGTCAAATAGTTTTAAATCAAGTTAATCTGGTATAGGATTTGCCTGAATCTGAAATGCATTTCCTATTCTCTCTCTTGGTCTTTCTGTCTCTCTCAAATATTTAATTCACGTTAATACATATAAGTAAGAGGTAATTCTGTGCCAGAGCTATTTATCATGATAGAAGTCTACTGGTGTCAGGTGAAAGCTATTCTCTGTCAGAGGAGAGGTTAAAAAGGTATTTTCCCCCCCATGTTTCTACTATTATAAAATTTCTAGTGCAGCACAGATCAAAAGAGCTATGTTGTGAAATAATATTTGTACTAAAACATTCTGATGTTTTTCAAGCTTCATGATTGTTTCTGAAACAACATAAAAGCAAATAATACTCTCTACAGAAATATGATCATAAGTAGCAGATAATAAGCTATTTTTCCTCTATCCTGGATTTGTATTTCTTTCAGTTAAGACAGAAGATGGCAGTCTTTGTTTGGTGTGGATTGTTCAGACTGAATATTTCACTTCAAAAGAGCACTCATTTTCTTTTAAAGATAACTATATGCAAATCACAATACAGTAAATCTTTTGTAAGCATGTCATTTCTTCATTAATAGCAATGTAATAGAACAAGAACCATGTTCTGCATTATTAAAACAACAAATGAATCAGATTATGCAGCACTAATGACTGCATCATTGAGCTAAGCTGTCTCACGTTTTGTGCACTGTTTATAATATATTTTTAAAAGAAAGAGGATATTCATAAGGGTAAAAAGTTTACAGTGCAATAAAACCGTACAACAGATTGTTCTCTATTCAGCAGATATGAATTCTCCTGATAACATTACATCTGTCATATATGCAAATTGAGCCAAGTGAAAACTTTGCATTAAGAATTCAATGTATGAGAGAAGTTTAAACAAAAAAACAAAAGTACACTGAAACTCCCAATCAACCGTCATATTATGCAGATACTGTGTGGTTTATAAATTCCCATATCAGTCATCATTAACTTTCACCAGGGTGTTTCAGCATGCTTTTGCCTTTTTGGAGTTTTAAAGAATGCGAATGCAGTATATGCTATTTCTGTAAGCCAGATGTAACAAAGCATAGATTAATTGGTTTTTGTCCACATGGAGATCTGATAGTTCCTGAGCATTTGGTCTAAATAGATTTGCATAGAAACTGCATTTTAAAAAGAAAAAATTAGCCAAATTTCAGATGTATGTTTGTGAGTATGAATAAAATCAGCATTTCCTATATTTATTATTGTTTATCTATATTGAACAATTGATAGATATAATATTTACGATGAAATTATCTTTCACCTCTAAATTCTTTTCTATATTGTAATTAGAATTTAAAATTGTGAGGCCTTTTCTCTGTGGTTAGGAAGCTGCAAAATGGGAGAACAGACATCTACCTATTAAATCCATATTTGGAGAATTATTATTTTCCCTTAGGAATTCTTTATAATCCATTGAGGGGGCATGTTTGTTATCCTCATTTGTAATCTAGAACACCACAGGCAGTAATAAAGTTTTATGCAGTAACTGGTTTACAAAGACAGACTCTTCTACAATACCCAGCTGGTCTTTTTCATTTACCAGCAAATTATTTTTCAATAAAAGATGTGGACATAGAACTTTTTCTTCTTTAAATATGTTCCCAAGGTTCACAGGGAATATGTATATCATCATATATGTCCTCATTATATTAAGGATAGATTACTATAACAGATTTTACATAAGGCTGCTGTTTTTCGAAAATTCTAGTTAGTTCCAGATGTAGGATCCTGGAATTTTTACTTGATCCAATTTACAGAGCATGTGACCACCTCTATTGTTATACTGTACCTGTTCTGATTGCTGGTTTAATTCTCAAATCAACAGTATCTTTAATGGTATTACCACTAAGAAAACATCAGTTGCTTGATTGATTTGATTCTTGACTGGCAGAATTATTTTATATGATCTTGCCTTCTCTTCAAGTCTATAGAGTAGGCCTACTGTATTAGCTTATTGTTGTTGTCATGAAATATGATGCTAAATAGGAAAAAAAATACTAATATTTTTTTATGTCTGAGAGAGAAAGAGAGAGCCCATAACAACAAAAGGAAAAATGTGGAATACATGTTACTACTACAAAATGTTTGTAAACACTTGGGTATTGTACATAAATAAGCTATTGTTCACCTAAAATTCTCAGGACATTTTATAAAGAACAGGTAATTACCATCAAGTTAGTGTAAATGCAGTGGAGATTCTTTCCCACTGTAATGCTTAAACTATAAAATCCCTCCTCCAAATCATTCTGCCTCTTTCTCAAATAACTTTCAGATGATATAATGATTCCAGAAGATTTATGGTTTTGTTAGCTCTTATCTTGTGCTGCTTATTTATTTCTTATTTTCTTTGTTGGTATTTTTCATTTAGTTTAAGATGCTTTTGTTAGTCACTTTGAGCATTTTATTTACGAGTTTCAAAAATCTATAAATATTCTAACACAAATATTTTATTCTTTATTATGAAGAAAGTGGAAGCATATTAAAGTGAACAGCTGTTCTAGCTTTTTTAGAAGTGTTCTGATCTGTTCCAACTATTCCAGAATTGTTCCAAGCAAAAAAAACAAAAAAACAAAAAAATCCCATTTTGAACTTAAAACAATTCTTTTGGATATGAAACAGCTATTTGGAGCTTGAGAAGCTTTTAGAAACATAGTAGGAGGAGAGTCTAGAGTAGCCAAAAATCAGGAGTCTGGTAGCATCTTTTCAGACCAACAAATCTTATTTAACCCATTGCAATTGTTAACTGATAAAGTACAGTGGTGCCTCGGGTCATGAACATTTCTGTTCACGACCAATTCGGGTCACGAACAGCTCCGGTTGCAAAACTTTGCCTCTGTTCGCGAATGCCGGATCGGGTCACGAACAGGATCCGTGGCCATTTTCCCTCCCATGACACGGTCCGTGGCCATTTTCCCACCCGTGACACATGGTCCGTGGCCATTTTTACACCCCTGACACATGGTCTCTGGCCATTTTCCGCCCCTGACACGTGGTCCGTGGCCATTTTTCCGCCCCTGAGACGTGGTCCCTGGCCATTTTCCGCCCCTGACACGTGGTCCGTGGCCATTTTTCCGCCCC
>NW_006537819.1:27453-45665 GCF_000186305.1 Python bivittatus | reverse complement strand
AGAGAGAGAGAGAGAGAGAGAGAGAGAGAGAGAGAGAGAGAGAGAGAGAGAGAGGGATTGTTCTCCTTGTTTTTTGGGGGACCAGGGGAGTATCTTTTAAGCATTTTCCCAAACTTAAATCATGACTTTGTATCATGACTCAATGGCATCCAGTAACTGTATGTTTATGTCATATAAAAGTACTCTGATTTAAGGCATGCCTAAAAGACTTTTAAAAGCTTAAATATCTTGGGAATTATAAAGGGATGATGCCTTGACAAATGTGCTCATGTATAAGGGAAATTCAAATGCTATCCTGTGAAAGCAGAAGTCAGATCTTGTTACAGATAAATAATAGATGCCTTGATCTTTTTGTAGGACAACCATTCTAGGCATTATTTTTAAAACTGCATTGCTTAGGGGCAGATGCTTTTTAAAGTCCTGCATTGTTAAATTTTAGCAAAGGGTTGTGTGTGTGTATGTGTTTGTTTGATTGATTGTTTTTAATGTTTATAAAGCGTCCTGATTAGCTGTTGGGCCAGAACATGTAGAAGGTTATAAATGCTTTCCTGACTCCATCCACGTGTGCCTTTGGAAAATTTTATGATTTGAATGACAGCATACAATATAAATTGAGGGAGAGAGAAATAGAGAGGAATGTTTTCATTTCTCATTTCTGCCTGAATTTATTCAGTGCTTCATCCCATCAAACACCATTTTAGTTTAATTAATTGTACTTTCATTTTAATTTTCAAATGAAAAGGGTTTTTTATTTATTTCCCCCCTCCCAACTGTACAATTTGTTCTGATTTATTAAAACTAATAAATAGCATTGCAGGCCCATAACCCTTTGTCTGAGCACTAAGCCACCATCTGTCAGCTGAAAATATTGTCACTGTGATGGAGCACTACAATAAGCTTATTAGTACAAAAGCTTCCCACACAGTCACTCAGTAGCTCTGCTTCTTTCAAGATCTCCAATATATAGTGCACTCATGATCCCTTTGGGATAAAATCTGTGCATGCTGGCTAGGATCTGACTTCCAGGTAAATTCTCAGCTGTTTAAAATGGATCACCGTGTTCTACACAGTCAACCTGAGTAGTACAAGTCAGTAAATAGTGAGCAAGATAGTCTGAGAAAACTGGAATATACAACTTCTGTGAGTTTATGAGTATATTTGGAATCATTACGTAAATCACAAAGACCTATTTATTATAACCACACACAAATTTACTTCTCAGGTTATTCAAAATCTTTCAGGCCCAACTTCACTTTGTATTTTTTTTTTAAGGGCAACTAGGCATACTGGATGGGAATCATCAAGCATTTTTATATTCTATGGGGTCTGTGCAGGAATTGAGGGAGTCTTGGAAATAAAGATAATACTTGAGATTGGAATTTTGCTTGGAAGGGCTATTTGTTTTATATTACTCTATTAAAAGTCTTTAAAACTTTTAATTGTATTTTAAAATTATTATTTTTTAAGTCAAGTGGTACAGAGTATCTGATGGGTGCCAAAGAAAGTATCTTTTAGGCACAGTGTTGGGAACCAAAACATAAAAATTTGATGAAGAATGTTTTAATACATATTAATTTTAATATATGGAAAAGCATATGTGTTTTGGAATAAACTTTTATATGATTCTATTTGGTACTTAATTGGCTTTTTCAAATAAGTTTATTAAGTAAGGCAAAAGGAGATAAATCTTTATATGTACATTTATATCTATATTTATCTATCCACACAGCCTAACTGCTCATATTCAAACATAAAATAACTGGTATATTAAAATAAAAAAACCCTGGGATCCCAAACAACTTAATCTGAATGTACTCTCATTTTACTCATTTCCTAATCCCCACTGAATCAGAGCATGAATACAAGTCTGTCCATTGCTCCACTGCATTGTGTTTGCGTGCTTTAGTGGAAATAGCTACATTTAGATACAAAGCATCTAAAATACCCATGTTTTTGGAGACACCATCTTATATGTTGTTGAAGACAGTTTGAAATTGGATTACAATCTGTAAGTGATAGCATAAAGAAGTTTATATCTCAACAAACAATTGAAAAACCATTATTAGAAATATTTTTCTCCAGAGTATATTGCATAATGAATACAGGATTTAAGTCATGACGATGAATAAGTAGATGGGAAATAAAATTGAGCAACCATCTCAACCATTATGCTTACTATATAGTATCTAACTATGGTGAGCATAAAGCCTGTTTTCAGGCTTAATGCTTACTGGCCATTAAAGGGGAATGAACTGGGACCTAGACTTGTTCTTTTCAGTGAAATTTCTCAGAAAATATTTATCATAGTTTATTTCTGATTGTAAGAACATTTGGATTGGATCAGCTATCAACAGTAAAGGAACAAGCAGTCAAGAAATACACCACAGACTACCACTTGGTACAGCAGCCATGAAGGCCTTGGAAAAGATATTCAAATGCTGTGATGTGTCTATACCTACAAATATCAGAATCGTGCAAGCCATGATATTCCCTGTGACACTGTATGGAAGCAAAAGTTGGACTTTAAAGAAGCAGGATAGGAAGAGTATTGATGCCTTTGAACTTTGAGAAGATTCCCAAGAATACCATGGACAGCCAAGAAAATTAATCAATGGATCATTGAACAAATCAACCCAGAGTTCTCACTCAAAGCACAAATGATCATGCTCAAATTATCCTACTTCTGACACATTATGCAAAGTCCTAGCTCTCTGTAAAAGGCTATAATGTTGGGAAAGGTGGAAGGAAAGAGAAGAAGAGTATGACCAGCAGCAAGGTGGATGGACTCAGTTACGATAGTGATGAGTGCACCATTAGGAGACTTGAAAGAACAGGTTAGCGATAGATTGTCATGGAGAAAAGTACCTATGTGGTCACTAGGAGTCAAAAACAACTTGATGGCACATAATCAACCGGTTTGTCGAAGAACCTCTTTTCTTCCATCACAAAACAAACTTTGGGAATAGGTTCTAATGATATGATTGAACAGCGTAATGTTGTTTTGAATAGCCAGGTATAAAGCAAATATTTGCAGACTCATACATAATTAAAACTATTTATGGAAATAATATTGCAATCCTTTGGTTCCTGGAAGATTCTAAAAGTCTATGTATCTTTTTCTAGACCTGAGGGAGAGAGAAAAGAGAGTAAGAGAAAGTTCTTACCTTGGATCTCTTCTTCCAGACCAGAAGGTTCTCTGTAGTCTTTGTGTCTTCAATGCCATAACTCCAAACTACATGTAGCAAAAAGGGGTGATTGGACAGCAATCATTCAAGATGGATTGGGATAGTCTCAGACACTCACATTAGCTCTTACTTACATTTGGAGGACAAGTGTTCAAAGAGTAATAACAACTTGAAACAAAGGGAATTAGAAGAAACTGTTCTGCCAGGAAATCTTTGAATGAGTTTTCTTCTTGCTTCAGATCTGTCCAGGTGTCAGGTAGAATTGCTCTGTTAAACTGGACTGAATGCAGTATTTGTTTTCAAAGAGGCTTGTTGTTTTTCAGACCAAGAGCTACTACTAATTAAAAATGCATATATGTTTGAGATAGTGGGAGTAATTACTACTTTCTTTAATGTTGTCTTTCAAGATGGTTTCAAAAAAATAGTAGAGGCTCCAAGCCCCGCAGACTAGGCAGCACCTGATTTTAAGAAAGATACAATTATTTGGTTACAAGAGGAAGAAAGGCTGACAGCATCAAATTTCATTCTAAAATGGGCACGGTTTTTCATGACTGGAGGGAAAACTTCTCTGGCCTTTCAGAACTTGAACTAAATTGGACTTCCTGTGCTGGTATGCCAATTATTTACTGTTATCTTTTTCTTAATTAAAGCAAAATATTCTCATCCTTTGGAAAATGTTTCAGTTAATAGTATTAGGACCAAAATTATTCTGTCCAAGCAGGGAGGGAAAATCTGGATGAAACGTGTATGAAAAAGTAAAATAGAACTTTTGTTTTCCAGTTTTTTTTTATTGATACTTGCATCTTCCTACAATAGCTATTCACTAAAAAGACGTTTGGGATTCTGTTACAAACATTTGCTGCACAATGAGTGGATGGTATTCCATTAAGCTATCTTATGGCTTATTGAATAAATCACAATTGGCTAGATTCACATAAAATGCTACATCTTACACCATGATTTATAAAGCATAATGAGTATACTGTGTAAGCCAAAGCTAAGCAACAAGGGCATTTTTACAAGCCTGTCTCCTGGCTATGTTAGTAATGGTTTGGATGATGCTTAACTGCCATGTGTTTTATTTTTTATGTTATGTATTGTATTTATTTTACTGTAAGCTGCCTAAAGTTACATATGTGAATAAACAAACAAACAAACAACATAATGGCTTGGGAATGTTTTAGGCAATACGCTGCCTTCAGGCAACAATGTGCCCCTTGGTATCTTCCTGAACCCGACTCTGGAAAATATTCTTGAAGCTAGCATGTTGGAAAGCGAAGCACACAGTCCCACCGATATGATAACTGCATCCCAGGGATGGAGATGATGGATGTGTGTGACGAGCTCCACACCCTACAACAATCTCATGGCAACCTTCCTTTTTCTTTTTATTATGCCAAACTAATTAACAGAAGTATAATGTATACAAAGTCTTAACAAAATAATATAGTTCAAAATTAATAATCATAATAACAATTTAAAAGGAAAAAAAAATTGACCATATTGCTTGAAAGTCTTTTTCCTTGCCCTTTTGACAAAAAAAAAGAGAAACAAAACAAAACAATCCTATTTCAAATGTCAACAAACAACCCACACCAACAACCCATTGCTGCAGATAAAATATATATTCCAGTATTGTATAGTAATTCTTCTAGCTAGCATTCATGCCTGAAAAAGGTGTAAAATCCATATCAATTCCAAATATTGGAGATATATTATTATTACTGTGGCTACAAATAACATACAGTGTACATCTTTAGCACAGAGAAGTTGGTCCAGAGATATATTAATCATCCTGTAGATATCAGCCCAAACTGTTACAATAAGAAGAGAAGACCAGACCATATAACTTAATGTTATCATTCCTGAGGTGCATCTCCAACAGCAAGGCAGTTATAACTAGCACTAACTAAGCATTCTTTCAGGTGCCCAGGATGTACAAAAACTATAGAACACATTGTACTTCATGGCCACAGGACCTCCTTGATGCCAGTGCTCTATGTGCAATTGCTGATGATACCCCACTGCTGCTTTGAGAGGGATGGACTGGGTTCCTGTATCAGAGCTGGGCTGCCCCTCAAATAAGAATTTGGTAGGCCTGACCCACAGTAAGAGTGTAGGCTGGGGTAGTAAGAAAGTAGTGTCCAAGACCAGTGTAGGAAGCTCTGAGTACTATATTCAATACTACACTACAATACTACTATACTGAACTGAAGGGACCTGGAATGAACAGATGGGAATTATGAAGTATTCAGTGGGGTGTGGTTAGTACTTTGTTGAGGGGTCAACATGAGCAGTTCAACACATTGCTGATCCACATATAGGTTCGTATGAGGGTTAACTGTTGTAGAGGACCTGAAAGAGAACCAGTGCTTATGTTGGGGAAGCAGGGACTTGGTAAGGTAGTGGAGGAGAAGAGGGATCATAGCTGCTATACCCTGGTGATCTGTGTAGGCCTTTTCAAGGGAATGGATATCTCTGGTTTGGTAGTGATGTCTGTTTCCAACCAAGAGAACTGGTGGTCAAATTGATGGAGCATCTGGTATCAGGGTGTTGCTGGTAAATACCAGATATTTCTGCTGTTTGTAATAAACCTGAGCAGTACAGAGATAATATTAAAGAAGGGATAGAAGAATGGTTAAATAAACATCAGCTTAGCCCTGCAAGAGAGGATGACATAAAAAAGAAAGTCATAACCCCACATAAGAGACAGCAGAGGGAAACTTGGACAGGCTTTCAAAATTTTGTTATTTTACCCTACAACAATAGAGTTCCACTAGTTTTTGTGGTGTCTTTTTCCTGACCTGGCCTGCCTCAAAGGGCTGACACCATCTGCTATTTTGATAAATCAGCACCATCTAGTGTGTGTTATCAAAACTTGGTTTGGCAAAAGCATTGATATTGAGCAATTGGAAATCTGTCTAGCCAGGTTTTGAGTTCTTCAAAAGTCTTGATGCTGGGGCTAGGAGAGACCTATTTATCTGTTGTATCTATTGTGAGACCTTGTCTGTGGCATGGTCACTTTTTCCAAAGAGGAGGATGTGACTGCCTTTGTGTTAAGTTGGGCCACAGGACAAGTTAAGGACCCTTTTGGTATATCAGACACCGTGCTGGCCATCTGGATCCCTTTCTGGGTTCCTGGACCTGGTTGCCAGGCTGGTGGTTGAATTCCCTGCTTGTGGGTATTGGGAAACTTCAACCTCCATATGATAGAGAGTGGATCTAATAGAGCCCAGGAATTCATGGCCTCCATAAATGGGCCTGACACATATAGGTGGTCATATGTTAGACTTATTCTTGCTTTGATTATAGTACTTACAGACATTCATAGCACAATGTGCCCATTTCCCATTGGTTTGTTGTATGTTTTTGTTTTATTTGCTTATGCTTTACATTTTAGCACATTAAAAAAGGCACTTTGTTCCCTATATGTTCTGTCTGGACATTGACTAGACACTTATCCATCCTAGATTGCTCTGACAAGCATCCTAATTCATTACTTTTGTTTCCTTATATGTGATCTGTCCATTTTAGAGATAACGGAAAAAGACTCATATTTGTGCTTACAGTTCCAACAGGTGAAACCTACTACCTTGCCAGGTACTTCCTGTGAAGCAGACAGTCACAAAGCAAGAGCTCTGTGCACCCTTGAGCATCTGTATGCCTGGGAACAAAAGTGGGAGACAAACAATCTTATAGACAAGGAACAGGCACGGCAAAAGGCAAAGAGGGGCACAGAATAAACTCTGACTAGCTACACACACTGTCCCTGCTACTGAAGTCCCTTTTGCAAAAAGAGGAAAGAGTGGAATGGAGAGAGGAATTGATTTAAGCAAACATTGGGTATTTTCTAGATAACTCCAGTGAGAAGATATATTAATAGTGGAAACTAGAAGGTATTAAAAGGGGTTTGTTTATTTTATTTTTATATGAAATATATGTTTTTTTTCTTTTTTGTTATATTGTTGCAAATCTTGATACATTATATTATTCTGATGCAATGATATTGATACAATATCAATGAAAAATTATTGACATTCTATTGTTTAGATAACTTAGGAGTATTGGAAATAAAAGAGAAAAACATGTTCTATTAATTGCATCCTTTAGTTTATGATGTCGATATTACAAACATAAAATTACTATAGGCTGTAAGCCTATATTTTATTAAATTATGATTTTCTTATCGACTTTTTCCTGAGATTATACCAAGTAAAGAGAATTGTGGTTTTATTTCAAGTTTAAATTCCAAAGTTTTCTGCACTGTACTATGTATATCTTTCCAGTACCTTTAGTAAAACATCACCGTTCAAGCATTTTCTGTCAATATGGTACTTATTATATTGTTATAATGCTGCAACAGCTTATGCAGTTGCAGCATAAGCTTGTGCATATCCATCTGGAAATAAACCCCATTTAGTTCAAGGAGCTAAATCTAATTGCTTACATTAGATAAAGAGATGTCTATATAGATAGATACAGTATATCATCACCATTACCATCAGCACCAATAATAACCTAAATATCATTATGTGTGACTGCTGATTGTCTTATAATACATTCAGTAGTTTAGGAGATGTTACTCTTTTCTGAACTTAATATTTTGAGCATGAAAACATTAAATTTAATGTGCAAAAACAATGTAACTACAGCTCCAATATAAAAATAAGTATTGTATTAATTAATAGAAGCAGGTAAATAATTAAAACAAAGTATATAATAATTGTTAGGTATAACAAAACATAGCTAATTGTGTTAACTATAAAATGTATTCCCACCATTCAGTGCATACAATGTGATTCTATTGTGCAAAGAGAATGACACACCCTGAATGATAATTTCTATTTGATACCCTCCCTCTTTGTCTGTAGGGAAAAAAAGGAAGATCTGAAGACCCCTACTAATGCAGACAGTAAAGATGACAGGGTTTGAATTGATTCTTTCTTTCTAAAAGAAGGTTCTGCCAATATACAGAACACAAGGTTCTGTGTTTCAATCCAATATATCATGTTTGATGAAAGAAAACTAATGATTTATATTTTAGCATTGTATGTTCTTCAACATGCATTATTTGGAAAGGCTCAGCATTTCACTAAAATCATACTAATGGATAATCTACAGATTTTGTTTCTATTTGTTAATGGCATGTAAAGAACAATTATGCTTAGTATGATTTTCAGTGGTCAAGTGACTGAGACAGCAACTGATAAAGAACGATGTGGAATTAATCTGTTGTGAACTATATTATTAAATCAAATTATTATAGATGATGTCAGCTGTTAAATATATATAATAGTAAGAACTGTATTAGTTTTCTTCATATAATACTACTATATTGTTAATTATTTTTTAAAAAGTTTTAAAATCAGAATAATTAATTTTATTAATGAAATTAGCACACCTCCTTTTTCAATAGAAGCACTGAGCATGTAAAATTATCCCATAAGCAACAAGTCAGCAGTAGTGTATACTAGATATAATCCTATTATATATTATGTCTATGACAGTAAACATGTGCATTGAATTGTTACAATTTATCCTAATCAACCAGTCAACAAAGCAATCAAAAGAGTATTTTAGCAAATAATAAGACTTCAAAACAAAGTCATGAAAAACATTGCAGTGAAAACCTTATAGAATAAGAAGAAAATACATAAACATTCAGAAGAATAGGTAAAATTAACCAGCCATTCCAATGCATGTGTTACCAGTCCAGTCAAAAATAATTGAAGGTGAAAATTTAAAATATGTTGTGCTGGAATTGAGAAGGCCATTTTCTTTTACAGCTTCCTTTGGATGACTGGCAACTTAGAATGCAATGGGCAAATTATGTCCTTCCAAATGCCCTTCCAAATTGTCAGTACTGTATCCTTCACCATTGGTTGATCTGGTTGAAATTGTTGACAGCAGTGATTCTCAAGCTGTCATCTTTGGACCAGTGTTCTGCAGAGGACTTGTAGATAATTTTCCCAGCTGTTTCATGTTCACTGCCCAGACTGCTCACAGCCTTAGCCCTCACTTCTGTGCATTTACTTTCAAACAGTTGTCCAGTCCAGAAGCTACTTGCTGACGTCACTTCTATTTCACTGTCAAATCAGTTATAGGAAAGTCTTAGTAATCAGACAGGTCTACTGACAAATATTCTTGATCAGGAAATTTGGTCTAAGAGTTGTTATTGTATGGTATGTGGAAAATAAATACTTAATTTTGGATTCAGTCTTTGGTATATTTTCTAGTTAAAAATGGTCTTTAAAAGTGGAGGGAATGGGAAGGCATGCACAAACCATGATTAATATTCTATTTGCCAGAAAGTGTAAGTTGCAATGTTCTTAAAGATAAAAACATAGGAAGTGAATATTTTTCTAACAGGAGTTTCCAAATTTTCTGAATGTTTATTCAGTGGTCCATTATTGCAGAAAGTTTAAGAAACATTGATCTAGAGGGAATTCTCAGATGCTGAAGATCATATTCAGGTAAACCTATGTGGGAAAAGGTTTGGGGTTTGCATGCAGTAAATCAGGGATAGGCAACCTAATGCCCTACAGCTATAAACCACTTGGCCTTTGTCATGCTAGTTGGGGCTGGTGAAAGTCCAAAACATCTGGTGAATATCAGATGCCTACTTCAGTAATAAGGTACTGGATTTTCTTTATTTCTAACAAATTTAAAAAGTTCATATCAGCATGTATTTTTTTCCATGATTCTCTTTTAATATTAATATGAAACTATATTTTTTGTTAAAATTAATTTTGGTTTATGATTCACAGTGAAAATACTTGATTACTATTTTTCACTTTCCCCTCCTTGTTCTGCCACAGGAACTTTAAAACTTGTTTAAAACATAGAAAAAACTAAATTGTATTTGCTACGTTCTTATAAATAATATAATTAATAGAAGATATCTTCACATAAGGTTTAGAAATATAATTATTTACTTCTGCCCTTCTTCCCTTCCTTCCTTGGGGAAAAAGAAAAAAAAAACCCCAGCTTTAATTTGACTTATCCTTATGGTAAAGTTAACTGCTTTGCTTCTTCCCTAAAGTGTTCATTGTATGTTGTGAAGGTGACATTACTGAGTATTTAATGTGCTGGGGAAATGTCTTTCTATCACAGTTTTCTATGCCAGAATGGTTTTAAAGCATTAAGCTTCATATACAAAACCAGGTGGTTAAAGAATAGAACATTTGATTTATTGGCCCCAGAAATAAAGATTCAACTGAGTCACTCTGCATTTTGTGGTTGCTGACACCTGCTAGAAGTGAAGATTTTTAAAAAATATGTGTAAAACTTGAATCAGTAAAATGAAAGCACCACAACTGAATGATGATCAGAGATGTGTGTGCCCAGCATAATTATGTTAGTATGCTTTATTCCTTTTAATAATTCCCTAATGCTCAATGAAATTTTAACATGCCATGGGGCTTAGAGAATTACAGAGAATCTGGTAAGATGTAGCACTCATGGGATCAGTATGTTATGGGTTTATGAAAGTCCTGCAAAAGTGAGGATTTCTTTTTTCAGTGGAACTCTATTATTATGTACTAAAATCCCTCTTCTCTGTGAAAAGACTTCAGCAATGTTCTATTACAGCTATAAAGTTTTGATCCCTTTAGTGTGGATGTTATTACAATTCTGGGCTAGTTGTTGGTGTTTTCTTGGAAGCTATATTTTATCAGTGATGGGGGAACTGAGTAAACTCAGAAACTATTTCTGCCTGGAGTCCTTTTCCCACAAAGATACAAAGTGGTTTGTCAATCCAGGGCATTATGATTAGAAAAGGGAGATCACTGCCACATTTTAATGAAACCCAACAATAAGGAGTTAACAAGAGAAAGGTGAAAGTTCTACCAGCAGAGTGTCATTCATTTCTGTCACCAAAGAAAATGAATGCTAAATCAGAAAATGGAAGAAAGGTCTTTATCTTGTGTAATTCCACACATAGCAAAGTTATCCATGGCTGCATACTTAAGCATAAAGAGAGAGGTGTCCAGTCTAGCCATCTTTTTCCATGAATTTAGCCATAATCAATAGATTTTGCTACATTTTCCTTTTGAGTGAGCATGATTTCCTAGTACACTAGGGTTGTCTTCCCCTTTCCCTGTAAAGTCAGGCTTTTTACTGTGACCAGCACTCCCTTTGGGCCATTCTTTCATGCTGGCAGCTTGTTCTGCTGGCAGCTTTTCAACAGTTGCTCAGCTTTCTTCAGGTATTTTGGAATTCAACATAGTAATACTGTCTTCTTTACCATTTGTGGCATAGTAATTGAAGTTAAAGGTAGGGCTCCCCTGCTCATACTAAGCAGTAGCCTATGTAAAAATGATGGTTTACCTACTCAAGTTTGTAGATGTTTTATTCAAAGTATTAAATCTACCTTAAGTTAATGAATGGTTTGGTATCACTTCACTAATGGAAAATGTATTGCTGCTAGCTTCTTTATATCATTAATATGACACTATAAATATCATATGAAACATATTAAAAGAAGTGTCACAGAATATATGAGTTGGAAGAACCTATAAGTCATCTAGTTTAATCCACGATTTAGTGTAGACTCTACTAAATAAACCCCAAAGGTACCCTCTGGTCCCACTTTGAAAAATCCAGCAAGGCAAACTGTTCTTTGCTCAGAAATTCTCATGAACAGGAAAATCTTCCTAATATTCAGTCAGAATTTCCTTTATTTTAATTTCAACCCTTTGGTCTTTGTCCTGCTCTCACTTTCGACAGATAGTAATAGGTCTGTTCCCTCTTGCACATTACAGTCTTTAAGGAACTTGCAGACTGCTATTATAATTTTTTTTTATTCTTCTCTAAACCATGACTATATCTTTTAATTGCTCCTCATTGCACTTAGTTTCCAGACTTATTATCATCCTGGCAACTCTCTCTGAGTCAGTTCCAGCTTCCTCAGCCTCTTTTAAAATGTGGTGCCTGAACTGGACAGTACTCTAAGTGCAATTTAAGCAGTACAGTACAATGGAACTATTATCTTCCACAATCTGGATACATTCTTCTGTCAATGCAGGACAAGATTGCATTGACCTTTTTAGCTGCTGTATCACAGTGTTTGCTCATGTTCAGCTGCTGTTGTGCTAATACCTCTAAATCTTTTCAGACACACTACCTCGAAACCTGGTGTGTCCAGTCCTGTTTCCATGCATTTTATTTTTCCTATAGATTTAGGACTTTATATTAGTTGTTTTATATTGTTTCCATATAATGAATGGTTTATACTTTCTCATTGTGGCCAAAGTTAAGATTAAGGCAAAGCTGGAGGGGAATGCAAAATAAATTAACATGAGGTTTAGGAGTATGTCTGAAATAAGAATCAAGGATGCTTTTGCTTTGTTCTTCAACAGATGTGGGGAAGGAATAATGGGGAATAGGAAGACTCTGCTTGGTATTCATCTTAAAGCTTTTCTTATTTTTCCTTCATTTGGGGACAATTTGTGCCTCTACTTTCAGTATTTCATTATCCAGGATCTCCATTTTTCTTGAACTTGTTTATCCTTTAGGATTTCATTCCATGGTATGCTGTCTAATGTTCAACAGAGTTTAAAATCTGTCTTCCTGAAATTCAAGCTCCATGGCTGACTTCTTTCATGTTCTCCTCCATTAATTATCTTTAACACCAAGAAGTGAGTCATTTTCCTCTAAGTGGGTCTGACATTGCTCAGTTTTTTTGTTGATCAAAATTACATCTAGGATGGCTAACCACCTTTTTCTTCTACTCTGTGAAAAATGAAATTGTCAGAAAGATGAATCAGATATCTGTTGGATTTCCCATTTCTAGCTAAGAAGTATTAACTAATGTAAGAAAAAAGTACTGGCTCAAATACATAAACCAAAACATATATAGCTAAGCAAATCACTTGGAGTCACTTGGATTGAGATGGGTGGCTATAGAAATTGAACAAACAAACAAACAAATAAATAAGATACTGAAATTATATATGCAGTTACAAGAAGATACTCCTATTTTACTGAATTAGCCAGTCACACCTCTTTATCCTTTTATTTCTGAGATGTGTGATAGTGAAGCTTATTTCTGAATTCTCACCTTTAGCTCCTATAAAAAATTATCCTATAATACCATAATAATTCTTAGGAACTTGAGGTTTGGGGAAAGAATTCAGTGAATATCACAAACATTTATTTGTTCAAAAAACAATCATAACTGTTAGTACATTAAAAAGAAAATGAATTTAAGTTTTACCAGTATACCATTTAAAATAGTTTTAGATGGATTAACTCAGTTTTTCAGAATAAGAGCTGGTAAACATAATGCATATGAAAGAGGTATACAGGTAATTCCCAGTTTAAGAACAAGTTATGTTCCCAAAGTCTGTCCTTAAGTTGAATTTGTATGTAAGCCAGACTGGTATTATTGTATAATACTGTGTAAGTAGTATTTTCCAGTTAACTTGAACCATTGTGCATTTAACTCAAATCGTTGTGTACTTAACTCAAATTGTGCTACAATAGCTCCATTCTTAACTATGGGTCATCCATGAACAAGGCATTCTTAACCCAGGGACTACCTGTACTGTAAATATATGTGACTAGACTTGTAAGATATCACAACTGTTGTAAACAATAAAAGCTGAATTCCTCTGTTCCAGTCATTCATCCTCATGAATTTTTACTTGATCTACCCCTCATCCTACCACATCCAAATGCAGCACAGAATAACACTGTGTTTTAATGTGGATGATATTTCCTTAGGCTACTCTATTCTGGGAGGAAATGAACATTTATTTATTGATAAACGATTTTCCCTATACTTAATATGCTTTTGTTTTCTATGTTTGTTTCTGTGCTTTTTGTTTTTCATTTGTGTGTGTGTGTGTATTTGTTAAAGCATTTTTTTTAAAAATAAAAACAACTCTCCCATTTCTATCTTTAATTCCAACTCAGTGCTACCAAAACCAAGTAGCTGTGAGTGTCTGGGCCACCCAGATCTGGGGATATTTCATCTTTGATCTTGAATAGAGTAGAACTTCCCTCTTCAAAGTTAATGTGCAATCGAAGGCCTTCCTGGACTTGCAGCATCTGCTTGAGGAGCAGATGGCAGCTGTGGCCTGGAAGGCCTTTGCACAACTCCATCTGGTATGCCAGTGGTGCCCTTTCATAAATTGGGGGCCCTTCAGACATCACTCATGCCCTAGTCACCTCACCTTGACTACTGCAACACATTCTACATGGGCTTGCCAAGCTTCTACTGGTCCAGAATGGAGCAGCCCGAACATGGGCATGCCTTGGTATGCCCATGTAGCACCTCTGCTTTGCGAGCTGCATTGGTTGGCAGTTTGCTTCTGGGTGCTATTCAAGGTGCTGGTTGTTACATATAAAGCCCGACATGGCATACAGCTTGGTTACTTGAGGAATCACCTGTTGCTCATAGTATCTGCCTGGCATCTTCAATCTTGCAGGGTTGACATGCTCTGGCTTCCTATGATTAAACAATGTCATCTATCAGGACCACGGAAGCATGCCTTCTCTGTAGCAGTGCCTGCCATCTGGAATGAGGTTACATCTAATCTATTGTGCTTGCCATCTTTTATCTTTTATGTTTTATTGGTTTTATTGTAACTTTTTTGTTTGATTGTTGCAAGCCACCCAAAGTTGTTTGGAGTTGGGTGGCATACACGTTTAATAAATCATCATCATCATTGTCATCATCATCTATGTGTACATAACAAGACAGACAGCCATTTACTAATTTCAAGAATATTAACATTTGAATATCAGTTTATTTTCTTTTCATTTTGATTACATTTCCTATATATTCTCACTAAGACAATTGTGGAGAATGTGAATTTTCAAAGATCAGAAAGTATTTTAGGTCTTCTACTGAAATTACTAAAATTCAAGTGGTGCTATAAACAATTATTATTATTACTGTGACCATTAAAGAGCAAATTTGTTGCTGAATTTTCCTCCATTCTTCCATCTGCACTAATGATTTTACCCATTACTAGCTCTATTATCATTTCAAAGGTTATAAAAAGTCATGATTCGTTTGCTGATCAAAGGCAATTTATGCCCTTAGGATTAGACATGTGTTCATGTTCTTGATTTGTAATCTGTCATTTACACATTTGATTATCCCTCTACTAGAAATAAATGCTAGTTGCTATATACTTATACTCTTATACTTAATACAACTTTTCTCCTGTATGATGACTAATCATCTTGGCTTAGTGCAAGCAAATCTTTGACTTATCTATCTCCTGCAGCTGTTCATTATGACTGATTATTGTCACACACATAACACGCAATATTATTTGATCTTACGTTTTTCCTACACCCTTGTGTTTTCATGCAACGTGATTCTAAACCCTCCTTTATGTTTTGAAGGAGATAAGCTAGTTCAATCAAAATGTAAAATTACTCAGAACATTGTACCGTATTAACCACATGTGGTCTTTTGATCTGATCTTATTTATTAAAGGTCATTTTTAAGGAAATCTAAATTTCTACCAAAAGAAGATATGGGCATTTAACAGTAAACGTGATATAATGAACATAATAATAATTTCCATGTTTATGTCAGATATTTTAAGTAATTGACTTACTTTGCTTCACTGTTTCTACATTTTTCTTCCATACACTAATATGAGTACATGAAAATACTATTTAGAGAATGTAAACCCCAGGAGTTTCATGTGTATAGTCATGAAAACAATAACCTTAGGCTGACTGTGAAAACCTTTAAATATTTGGAAGAAGGAAGCACAAAATCTTCTTAAGTGAGAAATTATAATGTTTGGTGATATACAAGATCATTTATCACATTCTGAATATGTGCATCACTTTCGGAATATCAGCACTCTTCTCCCTGGTTTACACATGTGAAATATGGATAATAAAAAATGAGATGTCTATTCCTTCAGTTTACTCGTCGCTCCTGCCCCGTATTTTAAATTGCAAAGTTGGATTGATTTCCAATATTGCCACAACAGGAATTCTGTCAGGCAAACAGCCAAGTCATCTTAACTAAACAGTAGTTTGTGGGAAGTGGTAAGGGTATTACTTGATAAAATGGCCTAGCTAGATGTATGCAGTGGTCCCTCTCTCTAATTTGCATAGATTTTTTTTTACATAGATTGTATAAGACTATTTAGTATTGTTTAATAAAATAGTTAATGGTGCTTATCTGTAATTATGAGTGGACTGCATAATAAATATGAATAATTAATTGTAGAATCATAGAGTTGGAAGGAACATAGACTCATCTAGTCCAACTGCTTGCTCAATGCAGAATCTAGTACTGCATCTTGACAAATGCTCATCCAGTCTCTGCTTGAAGACCTTTAGCAAAGCAGAATTATTAGTTCATGTGACTGTTCTACTGGCTGATATCTTGTACAGCCAGGCTTTTCCTCCTGAAATTAACATAATCCTCTTTCCTTGTAGTTTTAAACCACTGCTTCTAGTGATGCCTTTGGGACTACAAAGAATAAGTTCACTGCTTCTTCTGCATGACAAGCCTTTAGCTATTTGAAGACTGCTATCATGTTTTTCCTCTGACATCTTTTCTGTAGCCTAAACCTACCCAAATCTTTTAACCATACTTCATAGGGCTTGATTTTCCAGGACCTTCAACATGTTAGTAGTCTCCTCTGAACTTATGTCAATTTGTCACTGTCATTTTAGAACTGTGGTGTCCAGAACAGTATACAGTAGTTCAAATGGGGTATGACAAGGACAGAATGGAGTGGAATAATTACTTCCTGTGATTTCAATTCTGTTGTCTGAAGATAACATTTGCTATTTTAGTTAGGGCATCATACTGCTGGCTCATGTTTAACTATTCAAAAAGGACACCTTTTTGATCTGTATTGCTGCCAAGCCACTTCTTTCCATTCTATATTGCTGTGATGGAATGTCAAAAGCACGTACAGTAATACCATTATTGAAAACATATCTCAATCTTCAGAAAGTAGAAAGCATCAGAAATAAACTCTAAACAACTCTGCCTTGACTGTGTAGGTATAAACTGAAATAGAGTGGGGCTTTGACAAGCTTTCAAGATTAATGACAGTCCTTCTAGGTAGGCAAGGTCAGGAAACAGGAGCTGTTGGGAGTCTTGGAATGTACTTTAATACTGTTAAGGTATTGAAACAGAATATTGAAAGCCCGCAAAAGCCCCTTTCTATTTTTACTTATGCCTGTACCCGACACAATCAAGGCAGAGTTGTTTTCAGTTTCTTTCTCACACTTTCTACTTTCCCAGGACCTAGATACTGTTTCTTTGACATCCTATCACAATTTGTGTCTTTCATCTTTTCTACCAAGATGCAGAACTTTACATTTCTTCCTGTTAAATTCAACCATATTTATTTCACTCACTACTCAAACCCATCTAGATCTCCTTGAATATTCTTTTATCTAAAATATTAGCTCCCCTCCAGTTTTGTGTCACCAGCAAACTTGATGAGTGATCCATCAAATCCCTCATTCAAACTGTTGATAAAAGTGTTGCACAAGGGCCTGGACAAATCCTGTGGCACTCCATATAATACTCACTTCAAGCTGAAGCAGAGGCAACAGTGGGCCCACTTAACAGCCTGTATTGCACCATTTTTGGAAGAATGTACTATATTAAAAAATTATATTATGTCATAATATAAATAATATAAATAAGTCACTTGTGATTATTAATAAATAAATCTTTATTTCATAGACCCAGAAGATTTAATCTCCCAAGGTAGCCATGTTAACTGCTAATATGTTAATCTTATTTCCTTTTAGTTTTTAAATAGCGTTAACAAAATAATTGCAAGGCATTTTTGTTGGAATTAATGTTAGGAAAATATATTGATTAGGGGGCAAGAAAAAAATTGAATAATTATTCATACAAATGCATGTAGTAAGAATACTGTATTTGATTTTAATTTTCATGTTGTGAGCTCTAGCACTTGCCCCTTGACAATTCTGCTGCAAATGAAAGAATACTTATGTGAGAAAAATGAATCTTTGGGTGAAAAAGACAAGTTTTTAGAGGCCTCAGATGAATGGGAT
>NW_006537819.1:17266-27356 GCF_000186305.1 Python bivittatus | reverse complement strand
TGGAAGCATCCTTGAAGCTGATGTGAACCAGGCCGGTTGTAAACTCCTTATCACAAACATTACCATAACAACCTGCGCATCTGCCCTGCGGGAGGATGCCTTCTTCCTGGCATTTGGCACCTTGAACTAATTTGTGTCTTCTTCTCTGTGACACTATTGTTTTACTAGCAGTTAACAAATAACAGAGGGGCAGAGAGTAACTTGAGAACTATTGCCTATTTAGGTATGCCTGTATCATCATATGAATATGTATGCGTATACGTTCTTTTTCCCTTCCCCTTCTTGTAGAACTGTATAAATATCAGAACATCCATTTTGCTTGTAAGGGAGTACCTCCCACTAACTTCTGGTGGGGTCCCCCTCCAGTACGTACTGCTCAATAAACACTGCAGTGAAGCCTTGATTATTCTGCATTTGTGTCCTGCGTTTTGATCCCACACTTAAATAAGATTGGCAGCTCTACAACTAAAAAAACAACCAAACAGCAACAACAACAACAACAAACGCAAAAATAAACAAAACTTAAATGTCTTAAAGCTTAGCAGTCTTTGATGTACAGTATATGTAGCAATGCAAAATGCTGAACCACTATAAAACAATGAACATGGAACAGAGCATATTGGACCTATTGTCCAGTCCACAAAACTTTTTTTTATCACAAACATTATGTGGTAAATAATGAGATGTGAAACTAAATTTTTAGCCTTTGACATATAAAAGGTACACTGGAAAGTAACTACTTTTTTTTTTTTATTTCATTGTCAAAGTAGTTATGAATTTCTTTTAAAATTTGTTTTGGTGGCATTTTTAATTAATTTTATTGTTACAACATTGTATAAGGTGCTAATATTTGTTTCTATTATTCACCTCTCCATCACTGTGCAGTTTTCCTGGGTTGCTTCTGCTTCCTGATCTGAAGAAGCTGGATGGGAGAAATATCCTTGTAATAATCACCTGTCCTTGGACATGAAAGATCTGCATGTAGGACACAAGAAAGCCTTAGGGAGTTATCTGAATTATCATGTGGATTGCAATGGTGCTCACTGCTATGAAACATAGTGGCCTTTGGCACACTGGGGTGATCAGTTTGCTTGCCAAATCTAACGTTAGAATATCAGCAGCCACACTTCTTTAGCTAGTAGCAATTACCTTCTTTAGCTAGCTGTCAATTACCAAGCGTTACTCTTGTGGGCTAGTTTCAGTGCCTTGTTTGAAGGAAGGATTCTTAGAATCTTGGCGTTGAGTAAATGTTCTGCAGATCCTCACTGTAGCTAGCAGGAAAGTGGTCCTTGCCAACATCTAAGGGCTCAGTGTCTTCTTAGGATGAATAATTGAGTAACTCTCCAAGCAGCTAGAAGATCCAGTGTTGGTCCCAGTCAACCCTTATGGCAGTTGTAAATTAATTCTAGCATATTTAAACTTTCCTGTTCTCCTTGCAACCATCTACTTCAACTTGATAGTTCTTCTTTTATTGATTATTTACATGATGCCATGACTCTTAACTGTATCCCAAGATTGAAGATGAGGTACACATATTTACACACACACACACACACACACACACATTGGGGGGGAGGGCAGGGAGAATTTATAATTTCCAGAGCTCTGCACAAGAGGCCTTTCTGAATTCTTCAAATATATATTGAAATAGCCCAGTAGAAGGAGTTTGCAATGCATCTCCTTTGAATTTAACTGAAGTATGAAAACTCAGGAAGCCTGAAACTAAAAGCCAGGATACTCACACAGAACCCTTGATTAACATGACTAACTAAATAGATGCAAGGATACCACATTCTACTTATGAACATTTATTATAAAATTCTTTCTTCCTTTAAAAGAATTTCTAAACAAATTCTTCTACTACAATTTAATGAGATCAGTTCCTTTCCTTTCCTTTCCTTTCCTTTCCTTTCCTTTCCTTTCCTTTCCTTTCCTTTCCTTTCCTTTCTTTCATTTTCTTTCTCCATGAATTGTTCCTTCTCTAGAGTCTGCCAGCACTCTAGGAGCACTGCACAGTATAATTGGACTTGATTAGCTAACAACAGAACAATGCCGAAATAACATTCGTGTCTTAATTCTTCTTTGCAGAAATGAACAGATGGTCTCACATGAGTCAGTTCTGCTATGGATAGCATGAATGTATTACAGTAAATGTTGAGAGAGCTTTCATTCTCCCGCAATAATTGACAGGTCTCCAAAAGACACATTAAAAGCAGCTAGGACCATGTTAAGAGGTTTCTAAACCAGTTCAAGCAATCTTTAATTGCTTGTTAACATAAGCCATTTACAAAGGGCTAAGTGATTTCCATATAAATTAATGCAAAAGTACTTCTTCCAATTTTTTTTAAAAAGAAGCTGTGGTAAAAATATTTTTAAAATTGAGATTTAAAAAAAAGGCAGCCATGTGAAATTAGTAGCCTCTGGCTGACAAGCCTCTTTTGCATTTTAAGCAACTATTGATTTGCTATACTCACGTAGGACAAAAGAAACACTGATTTATTAGTAGGCTAATTCATGATTTAGTCTGGCTGTCTTTTCAATATATGTTTATAATTCAGTGTTTTCTTCTAAGCTTGGTGAGACTATATTTCATTTGAAGATAATAGAGAAGTAGCTTTTTGCGAGACCTTATCTATAAGCAATGGTGTCATTATCCTGTGAAGTCAAATACTGGCTCTGGAAATTGTTCCATTCTGCCTATACAGACTCTGATCTGAAAAAGAAAAAAAAAAAAAAAAGCAGAAGTGAAGGCTTCATGTAGCCTGGGGCATCTGTGACTAACCAATATTGCAAATGTGTCAAGACATGATCAGAAATAAGTGCAGCAGTCACCAGTCCATGATAGGTCAGATGGTTCTGACCTGCCCAAAGTTAATCTTTCCCCTTCTCAATCAAGTAATGGAATTTCTACCATATACATAATGCACTCCTGAAAATTTTTATGGGTCACATGCTTACATGACCAAAGAAGTCCATATCTTTATTCTACAAATATGTGGCCCCTACTGACCTATGGCCAATGAAATCCACATGTAGCCTCAACTGTCCTGTCAAATGTATCAATGTTTGAAATCTCAGCTTGAAAATGTATATATTTAACAGCCAATTATCTACCTCAGAGTAATTCTCATTCTTGAAGGAGAATGTTAAGTAAAAATTCACATTTTATGGACAAATATGCATAACGATGTATAAGTCAAGAAAGTTATTTATAAAATGTGTAAAAAGTGTAAAAAGGAAGGTTGAATATGGAAATAAATTCTTTGTATTTTTAATTCACAGACTGATGAGAAGTTAGATGAATAAACTTAAAATTGAGGACTTGATTGTGCTATAAATGTAGAAATAAATAAGAATAAGTATAGTCTAATCTGTCTGTCTGTAATGTTGCATTTACTGTCCAAAGCTACCTCTACTGAGTCTATATACTTCTGTTCCTTTTACAGTATCCTTTCATTGGATGCATGACTTCAGTTATGCATGAGCCTGAAGCATCAAAACAGGAAATCAGTTATTGATGGTCCATTTATATGATCTATTATACTAAAATAGAGAAGCCTTTGCAGTATGTTACTTTTCCTTCCTTATTTAGGTAACTGAAAGATGGCCATAGGTATACTACTGAGTGTGTTATATAAGTTTGTGTTACATCCTGCTTGACCTAAAGTAAACATCACTTAAATCCTAAAGAGTCTAGCTGGTTCTATTCAGATCTTATAAACATTTCCCCTTTTACTAAAGCTCATATTATGATTGGATGGATGGATGGATGGATGGATGGATGGATGGATGGATGGGTGGATGGATGGATGGATGAGTGGATGGATAGATAGATAGATAGATGGAAAGATGGAAATATAGATGATAGATAGATAGATAGAGTATAGATACAAGTGAAAAAGTGTTGTAAGATGTAGATAATTTCTGAAATCATCATAACATACTGCAGGCTGAGGTCCTCCGAGCATTGCTATCTCAATATATTATTAATTTTAATAGAGAAGGCTCACAAAAATTATGCTTGTTTAGTATTGAAGCCTAGAAAACATTCCATATTTCAATACATTTCTAGTAAGTTCATCTCAAAACTTGAGGTTTTAAAGTTTTCTTTATATTAATTTCCTAAGTTCTACTCATAAACATTTGAAAGGCTTGATAGTGAATAAAAATTGCCTCATTACTGCTCCCCATTACATTACACTAAGTGAGTTTTATACAAATCACTTGAAGTTTACCTGCTTTCAAATTTCATCATTCCAAGTTTTCTTTTACCTGAACAGTTATTAGGAAATAAAGTGAATTTGAATAGAGTTGCCCCCCTCCCACAAATCATAGAATCAACCATACACATGGGTACAATGAAACATTTCACAACAGAGGACATGTAAAAAAGATGAAGTGTTGTGTGGAACAAATATAAGATATTTTTTTATACTGTCAATCAAAACAAAAATAGCAAGAGTAGTTTACAAACCATGTAATGTGTATGTGTGTATTTATTCTCAATTATTTGAGAAACTATAATACTGGAAGTAATCTAATTGATTTGTTTTGTTTTTATGTGCAAAGTTTAGTACTCTGAATTTATGTGGAAAATATTGTTAAATGACACTACATACCAGGGCAGTATAGAATTGAAACTGGTTAAGCTATCAGCAGAAAAGGCTCTCACACATCAAGCTGAAAATCTGAAGCTTTTTATTCTAAACCATCAAAAAGCTATTCAGTGTGATCTTCATGAAATCATGTATTGCATTTAGACATGGTACTAAACCATAATGTAGTTAGATTTGGCTTAGCATGATATATGAATCCAGTCATTGTGCTTTACAAAATAGGCTAGAAAGCAGGACACCATGATTCTAGTCCCGCCTTAAGCATGAAGCCAGCTGGGTGACCTTGGGCCAGTCACTCTGTCTCACTCCTAGGAAGCAGGCAATAGCAAACCACTTCTGAAAAGCCTTGCCAAGAAGATTGAAGGACTTGTCCAGGCAGTCACCAGGAATCAACACTCCTTGGCTGAAAGGCAATCAATCAATTAATGATTTAGCGTTACATGTGAACCAAGTCATTAAAAAAAAGATTAAAACTAACTGTTGCTTAGCATGATTTTCCATCTGCATTCATAAACTAAGTGAAATGGTGTTCTGTTTATTATACTATACAGTGATTTTCACTGTTTTTGTTTACTGTGGATATTTTAATGCTTTATATTGATTGTGGATATTTTATTTTTTATAGTGTTATATGTACCGCAGATGTTTTAGCCATTGTAAGCTGCCTGAGTTAAATAAAACTGGTGGCATACAAATTTAATAAATAAATAACATCCTCAGCTTCACTTAGTATTTGCATAGCTTCAGTATTTGCACCAAGCAATCTACTCTTATAAAAGGAGGGCACTGCGAGTCCTTGAAGGGTCATTGTAAGGATTATTCAAGGCATCTATTGGATAAATTGACTTGGATTCACTCAGAACTAGACTACAGAAATTAATGACATTACATTGTATTAATATTAACAAATAAACATCACTGAGTTTTTGGCATATTTTTTCATTATAATAACCAAATCATTATTAATTAGCCTTTTTTGCTGTCTTCTGAAATATAGTGCAGAGCACTTTGACCAAACATTGGGTTAACTCGTTCCATTATTACAGACAAGAAAGCTAAAGCTGGGGACATTGTTTAAAGCTGATTTACTATCCCCATCAGAGTATACATGATTAGAGGTGTCTCTGTTAAATTGCTCTTAGCATATGTTTCCTAGAGATGGAAATGTGTCTTAGTTGATAGTCTGAACCTTTTAAAAGGACACAAAGAATATCACTGTGGGTTAGCAATGTTCCTTTGCATTGTACAACAAGCTTTATTACATTTTGCTTAAGCACTGATATTCAAGATTTTATTTAATTTAAATGTAAACCATATGCCAATAAATCATTGTCATGCTATTTATATGGAAAATTCTGAAAAGATTTTTGGTAGTGAAAATCAAAGTTTTAAAAAAGGATTAAGCACATTTTGATTATGAATTACACATTGTGAAATAACTCTAATCTCATTATTTTTAATGTGGCTAGTTTATTTTTCCAGGCTATTTACCTTCACTGGAGAGGGAAAAGACATTCCAGGTGAGCTCTTCATGGAAGAAAAGAAGAGGAATCCTTCAGCTCTTCAGCCTAAGGTGAACTGAGGGATGGAAAATAGGAATGTACAATTTAAAGTAAGTACAGTTATTTTGATTCATTACATACGAATGAATTGTTTTGATTTATCGTGAGATTAAAGCCTTAGCAACCTTTCAGAGGAGGGTTAGGTTGCTCTGTCTTGGTGAAATAAGGCAAGATAAGGTAATAAATAAATCATGAATCATGTATTTCTTTTGTAGCTTATCTGTTCTACAGTGGCCAACATACTGGCATTGAGAATGGTAACCATGACTGAAATTACTCAGCTGGCTACAGACAAAATTAGTGAGCCCAGTTCATGGCTTTCTGTTACAACGTGAGGACATTATATTCATTCATTCATTCATTCATTCATTCATTCATTCATTCATTCATTCATTCATTCTAGGGAATATAAACCCAGTCTTGTTGTTGTTGTTCTTCTTGTTGTAGTGCTTATCATTTTCTTCTTGCTGTTTTCCACCAGCTGCTTTAAGTCAGTTGATGCATTACTCATGTTCAGGAAACCCAAAAGGAAAGTGGTTAAAAGAGGAAAAGAAAAAAGACCAAGTGCCATTTATCTAGTCAAATTAACTCCTTTCTCTTCTTTCTCTTTTCTGATAGAGAAGAACGCTTGGGATCGTGGTGGGTTGCTAACAATCACACACAACAGTAATTCCAGAACCCAGTCTTATTAATTCACAATGTATGTAGTCCGTTCACTTTTATTTCTGTCTTCCTTTTTATAAGTCAGTAAATAAATGAGATTTATGAAACATGCAAACTTGTGGTTATGATTTATTATGCTACAATTTAATATCTCTTTTGCTAGAAAGATATTGTACTGTATGTCTATATTATAATTCATAAACCTGGAGAGGGCTTTGTAAAATGTCATCATTTTTACTAATAGTCCCATTCAGGTATCATAGCTGCATTATTCCTCTAAAAATCTTGGAAATTCCTATTTCCCTTGCTCTTCCTGCCCATAGCTATTATATTTGATGCAATACTTGGTAAGGGCTAGGGTACATTTGTCCACTAGCTGAAACACGTTTCCAACATCTCAAGTTGATGCATTTATTTTCTCCTAATGTAAACCAAAAGCTATTTGCGTAGACTTACTTATTATTTTTTAACGATGTCATTGGACAAATAATCAAAGGAAGCCTTAGGGTTTCAACAACTAAGTTCAACTGAGAATTATTTTGTGCTAATATTTTCGGTATTCCTTGGCTCAATTTTAGGGGATATCCTTAGCAGAATTTGCATAGTATGAAACTGACTGTAAGCACAGAATACCTTGTTATTATACTTAAAAGGAAGATTTAAGTACAATATCAAAAGGATTGGAAGGAAACATTTATTTTAAAAATCTTGTTAGAAAAAGCACATGAATATATTAATGATGGAACAAGGAAGACATCTTTCTAATTCCACAATAATGTGGCTTTTGTATTATTATATCCAAAGGTTAAATGAATGCTAATGACTGAGCTAGAAAAAGTACTCAGAGGAATAGAGGCTTTACTAAATATAATGGAAAACTATTTCCTAATATAAATACAGCTGCAAATTAATCTATTTCATTAGTCTATTTCAGTGAGTGATGAAACTTTTTTATTGTAATGCACATTAACCATGCATCCATATATAAAGATTAAAATGGTAAACACATTAATGTAAGGATGAGTTAAGGAATCAGAGAGAAGCGACAGAAAGGACTTTACTACATGAGCTATTCAGTGTGACTTCTTGAACCTTACCGCGTTGAATAGGAAATTAGACCATTAAAATTCCAGATACAAAAGTATCCAAAACAAAAGGCAAAAATGATTTAACAGAAGCCTCTCTGTGTGATTTTTTTTTTAAAAATAATCATAGTCATTATTATTTTAAAAGAAAAGCAGTATTCTTCATGAAGTGGCAAGAAAGAACAATAGAGTTCTGGTTGAACGGGCAGGACAGGAGCTTTTAACATACAAAGAAGAAAATAAAAGGTGAGACAATAGCTCCGCATGAGTTGACTCAATATGGGAAGCCATTGTTACTTTTGGGGGGGGGGTGTTTTGTGGTTGAATAAAAGAAATTTCTGTTTCTGAAGCACCTAGACTGCACCACATTCCATGCAGGAATGGAAGTCACACCACTTTAGTTATGTATGAACAGATTGAGTCCAATGAAGTTGGAAGCTTATTTTTGGGTTGACTAGTCAGTGATGAGATTGTATGTATCAACAACTGATCATGTGCTCGTTTGGCTTTGTCTTAGCACAATGTGTGATCCTAGCCACTGTGTTTTGTTAAATACATTGGTGGCTTAGAACAATATGTGACCTAGCCAGTTGGTGCTTTGACAAAATGTAGTTAAAATGCATGGCTTAACGTGAAGTGTGAACTCTGTGGCAGAGTGTAATAAGTGTAATGCGGTGCTTAGTATCTCAGCAATATATTCAGGAGAATGATCTTATCCCTTGAACTTTGAGGGAAGTAGATACATGTATTTCAAATAGAGTATGATGCCATAGATAGCCCCACATTTCTCCTGTGGGGAAAAGAAGAGACTAACTCCTGCCACCTGTTTATCTTCTTCACTGGCACTCAGTATTACCATAAGTAACATTAAGCTTCTGATAACAATTCTATATATAAAATCTATGTCTAATTGTAACATTGTTATTAAAAGCCAATACCTAGCCATAATTTTCTATAACATCAAGAGCATATAACAAAATGGAAGACTCACTTCATCATCCGTCTACTGCATATGGTTTTAAAGCTTCCAGATAAGGCAAATTATAGTTGAATGCTCACATACAATATTTTAATATATTTGCACATAACACTCTACCTTGTTTCTGCTTAACAAAGGGAAAAATACACAGGATTTATGTGAAATTTAAATTACTTATTTTAAAGGCTATTAGAAAACTCAGAGCTTGTCATGGTCAATTGATTTGCGTTGAGCAGAGCTTCAGATTCAGAGTCAAATTAATACCAGAAATGAATGGGAGCATGCACGTGCAATTCCTTACATGAAATGTGTCTTTTCCTGGGATCATGCTTTGGTTGCAGAGGGCAGACTTTGGATGCAAAGAAAAGATGTTACATGGCTGCCTCTGTGCTCTCCAAAGGCAGTTTTCCCCTTCAGATCCAAAGCACTGCACTGCTCTTCAATGGGTGAGTAGTGCCATGTTTCTTCAGAAGAAGATTATTTATAGAAACTCTCACTCAAGTGTCTAGTAGAAGAAGGCATTCCTAAATCAATTTGCAAAAGCAGATGTCAGCAACTTTCAAGTGCCCTTTCTCCTAGTTTGCAACATCTTTTCCAGAGAAATGTAACTTTTTGATCCAATATACGCAGTGAAAACATACAATGGCAACTACGTATTTCTCTCTTATAGAAATGTTATCAAATTATATTAAATTGTTTGTAATAGTATCTCTCAACATCAAAGAGATGGATTACTGATTAAGATTATGAATGTTTCTGCAAAATCTTAAAATTTTGTTTTTTTGACTTATATGACTTCTGGGGGAGGCATGGAGAACTGAAGATGTCTCCATGAAAGTAGAGCCAATGGCTGAAGCAAGGTCCAAAGAACTAGTGATTAGATCAGTTCTTTGGAACCTCTCCAGATAAAGAAAGGATAGGTGATCACCCACATGTGCTCCGGACAGCTGGTCCTCATAAGGAGACAACTGGACAGAGATGTTCTGCAGGTTTGTCTCTTCTGCTGGGAGACAAAGGGATTAGCCAACTTGCTCACAACAGCAGCAGAGCCTTTTAAAGGATACTAGGTTAGCAAGCCTCACTTTCTAATCACTTTTGGGAATTCCCTATTAAACATATTAAAGCTATTATAGACCTTTGGAACAAGTTTGAAAAGTCACCAGATGGGTTTCTGCTGTACCGTAC
>NW_006537818.1:49990-64666 GCF_000186305.1 Python bivittatus | reverse complement strand
GTGCGCTCGCCGGAGACTGTGCTGGCCGACCCAGGCCAGTGGGGGCTTCGCAGCTGCTGGGGAAGCCCGGGCTGTGGTTCCCCGGAGTTTGGCCAGCAGCCGCAGGAAGCCAGCTCCGGGCCGAGGGGGTCTCCCTCCCTGCTTTTGCTGCCCAGTACAAGCGCCTGAAGGTGCTCCCTCCCCTGTGGCTGGAGCACGGAGCGGGCTTGAGGCGGCCTGTCCCCCAGTGCTCAGCCACCCACAACTGGGCATCCCGGGTGGGGTGGGGGAAAGCGGGGCGCTGCCTGTCTTGCCCTGGCCCAGCAAGGCTCTTCGGGGTAGTTAACTCCCTACTGAGGGAAAGGGACCTCAGGCACGCCCCCTCCCCCGCCATCTGCAGAGCTTTCCTAAGTAGAACGCACCCGTCCTGGCAGGCCAGTGGCCTCCACCGAGGTGGGGAGATAGTCACAAGGGATCTGGAGAGGCAGGAGTGGTGAATGGGGTGGGGTGCTCCCCCCATGTCCCAGTAGCCCATCATCTACTCATCCCATTTGCTGTCCCCCTCCACGCACCCACAGTCTCTCAGGAATGGGCATGTGGGGGTCACTCGGCTGCTGTTCTGGTCCTGACCAGCTTTCTCTTTGCACCCCTTGCAGGATTAAGGTGCCTGCCCCATCGAGTGGGCCCTGCAACTCTTTCCAGGCACCCTCCAAAGGAGCTCCAGGGGGCAGCTGAGGATGGGGCCGCTTGCCCTTCTGTTGCTGCTGCTGCCGCCGCTGCTTTGGCACCTGGGCCAGGGCACGGCAGTGCCAGACACTCTGGACTTGCAGGTCGATGAGGAGATGCCCGCAGGCACCATCATTGGGGACATCAGTGCAGGCCTGCCCGCTGGCACCACCAGCTATATGTACTTCATCTCTGCCCAGGAGGGCAGCGGTGTTACCACAGATCTTGACATTGACGAGAACACGGGCATCATCAAGACAGCAGGTGTGCTGGACCGTGAAAGCCGCGACCACTACAGTTTCATTGCGGTCACCCCAGATGGTGCCACGGTGGAGGTCAACATCCAGGTCAATGATATCAATGACCACGCCCCCACCTTTTCTAAGCAACGGACCTCCCTCCTCATCCCGGAGCACACTCCCCCCGGCAGCCACTTCCCTCTGGAACCTGCCTTCGACGCAGACAGCGACCTGCTCAGCACCCAGGGCTATGCAATCAAGGGGGGGAATGTGGGCCAGGCTTTCCAGCTGGAGACGCGCCGTGGACCCAATGGGGTCTTGCACCCAGAGCTGGTCGTGAGCAGCATTCTAGACCGGGAGGCCCGGTCAGTCTTCACCTTGCTTCTCGAGGCCTATGATGGCGGATCTCCCCCAAGGAGCTCCCAAATGACGTTGGATGTTTCTGTCCAGGACATTAATGACAACGCACCGGCCTTCAACCAGAGCCGCTATCATACCCTCATCCCCGAGAACCTCCTCCCAGGGAGCAGCATTCTTCAGGTCTTCGCCTGGGATGCTGACGAGGGAGATAACGGGGCAGTGGTGTATGAGATCAACCGCCGGCAGAGCGACCCGGAGCAGTACTTCACCATCGACGCGTCCACGGGAGTAATCAAGCTCAACAAGGGGCTGGACTACGAACTGCGGAAGGTGCACGAACTGGTAGTGCAGGCCCGGGACAGGGCCGTGCACCCAGAAGTCTCCACGGCCTTTGTCACTATCCAGGTCCGGGATTACAATGACAACCAGCCCACCATGACTATTATCTTCCTCAGCGAGGATGGCTCCCCTCGCATCTCCGAAGGGGCTCAGCCTGGCCAGTTTGTGGCCCGCATTTCTGTCTCAGACCCTGACTATGGAGAATATGCCAATGTCAACGTCTCCTTGGAGGGGGGTGAAGGGAAATTTGCTCTCACTACCAAAGACAACATCATCTACTTGATCTGTGTGGATCAAATGCTCGACCGCGAAGAACGGGATTCTTATGAGCTGCGCGTGACAGCGACTGATGCTGGAACTCCCCCCCTGCGCGCTGAGTCGGCTTTCGTGCTCCAGGTGACAGATATCAACGACAATCCCCCTCTCTTCGATGCTCAGGAGTACGAGCAGAGCGTCCCCGAAGTGGTTTACCCGGGCAGCTTTGTCCTGCAAGTGACGGCTCGTGACAAAGACCAGGGGCCCAACGGGGAGATTCGTTACAGCATCCTGCACAGCCACCACACCCATTCCCACTGGTTTGCCATTGACCCCGCCACTGGCATCGTGACTACTGCTTCCGCTCTGGATTATGAGACTGACCCGCAGCCTCAGCTGACTGTGCTCGCCACAGACCGTGGCAAGCCCCCACTCTCCTCAACCACAGTGGTTCTTGTCACCCTGCAGGATGTCAACGATAACGAGCCTGTCTTCGAAAGTAATTTCTACAACGTTTCCTTGAAGGAGAATGTGTCCCCTGGTACCTGCTTCCTCCAGGTGAGCAGAGGTTGGGATGCAGTCAGGAGCAATCTTTGGGAAAACGGCAGGAGGGGTGGTCGGCTCTAGGGGCCTCCTGACAGTAGGAAAGGTAGCTTCTCACCATGTGGCTCCTACCGTTGCTGGCACAGGCAGGGGTGCACTCTGGCCCTTGGGGAAAATCATGGCAAGTTCTGTGGGGACCTGGTCTGGGTATGGCCTAGATGCTGCTTCTATGGCATGGATCTGAACCTCGTGCTCATCCAGGGAGCTGCTCAGAACAGCTGGACCATTTTGGGCTGCTGGTTCTTGTTGGAGATCCTCTGGCAGACCATGGATGTATAAACTTTGTGTTAGGTTATAGAGGAACATTGTGCTTTGGGAGCAGTGGAAAGCTCTCAGTGCTACATTCATTGCCAGCAGAATGTGGTCCCATTTGGGGGCATGGTGGCCACCGACGCGGATGGTATTCAAAGGAGGCTGGACCCAGCGAAAGCAAGGGGTCGCGATATCAGGGCTACTGCTCTTAAGGCGGCTTCCTACTCCCAAACCGCAGGGAAGGGGCGTGGCAGTGGGTGGAGCAAGGCCCCTGCCCTCCTGCCTCTTGGGAGCTTCCTGGGCACCACTGGCTCCATCAGGGCAACCCAGGGGCCCCCAGCCTCGAACCCTCCTTGCTGGTGGAAGGACCATGATAGGGCAATCTCATTCCTGCAGGGTCAGCAGCGCATCACCATTGTACCCTCTGACCTTCAGGGCATCGTTGACGCACGCCTAACCGTAAATAAATTAATAAACGCTTCATTGGTCACAAGTGTTTCAGGAAGCTTCAAGGTTTGGCTGGCCTGAGACTGGCCTATGCAAACCTTCTGTGTTGATTTTTACACAGTTTTTGGTCCTAAAATTGCCAAGGTGGCATCTTTTCTACATGCCTTTGTTAATCTTAACCTTCTTTGGTCTTTCTTGGTTTTATCTTTTCGTTTTCCTGACTGCAGAGTGTACCATGAGTATTTCTTTGTCTTTGCTTCCTGTGTTTTGCATCCAGGAAGGACGTAGGCCTGGCCCCAATCCTGTGCTTTTTGGAGTCAAATCTCTGGAACAGCTTTTTCTTTTCTTTTCTTTTCTTTTCTTTCTTGGCAGGCTGAGCGCTCGCTCACTCGCTCTCTCCCTTCTTGAGAGATTCCTTCTGCTGCTGGAGTTGGAGTTACGTGAAGGGCTTTTTGGCTTTCCTGCGTAAATCTCTCTCCAGTTCCTTGTTAGGCAGAGACCCAGCTACAACTGATGACCAGTGGTGTGGGATAAACAACAGACATGAGTGTTTTCACATCTGGGCAAGCCCACTTATCTCGGCTTAAATACCATAGTGGAGTGTTTGGTACTCCTAGAACCCCTTCCCCGAGTTGGGCTCAAGCTAGAAATGCGCTAATCAGGGCAATGCCACGGTGGTACAAAGTCTAGGAAACTGGTTCCTGACAAGTGAGAATCTGGACTGAATCTGCAAATAGCCTAACCACGGATTTCCTTTAATAAACCAGAGTCAGCTTTGCAGATGAGTGAAGCAGACGTGGCGTGTTCATCCAGTCATTGGTCCTGCTAAGATCCAGATGGGATCCCCCAAATTATAGCAGATAAAGGACTGGTCTCCTTCTGTGTTTGTAGGAAAGTCTTTCCTTTCTATCCTACAGTGGAGAGGGTTTTTTTTTTCCTGAGGGGGGATTAAGGTATCTGTGCATATTTTGTGGGGTATGTTTTTTGTGTATGGAATATATTTATGAATGGCTTTTGTGTAGTGTGTGCATATGCTCTTTTAATGGTAGAATATTCTGTCTGGTTGGAGAATATGTGCAAACAGTCCATTCTGATTCCTAGGCACAGCCACTGATTGGGTGCATCTAGATAGATTCCACTTTGGCAAAATTGTAGGTGAACTTTAAGTTTAATTCATGAAATTAAAACCTCAGAAAAAGAAGGGCACTTTCCATGGTGATAATGTGCCACATAACCCAGAATGCAGTTGATGTGTGAGATCGGCATCCCGTCTCAGTCTGCCTGAAAAGGCAAGCATGGCAGTGTTGGAGAAGGCCCTCAGCAAACTTTTTGCAGTCTTCCAGCTCCCCAAGATTGTACTGCCAAGATGCAGTACAGATTTCAGCAGCAGAACAAAAGGGAGGTCAAAAATGTTGGAATGAGAGCACAAATGTTAGGGAGTTGAAACACCCCTATTTCCAGACTTAAACTCCCAAACCCTAAAATTCACATTCAGGGGTCAAAAACCTTCTCGGTAATATCCCTGAAGGCCTGTTGTGGCCTCCCAACTGATTGGGAAGCTCCCCCAATTTGTCCGCCCCGTTTGCTGTCCCTTCCCAGATGGCGCTTCCTCCCTTCAGCTTCCCTGGACTGATTCTTCCAACCAACCTGCCTGTGATGAGCATCCCGCTCTGGGGGCGGGGGGCATCTTTGCCGTGCTAGAACTGTCAAAGATAAGCCCAAGATGGGGTTGCAAAAGGAATCTGGGTTTCCTTGAATTGTAGCAGGAAGTTGCAGAAGGCCCATATCTGCCAGATAATTCTCCCTGAAATCAGTTTACCGATTCCCAGGGATAACAGGAAGTCAAATGGCAAAAGGACCCAGCAAAATAAGGAGACTACAGTGCAGTGCTAGACCAATATGGGGGTGCTCTGTGCTTTGGAGGCAAAGCTTTCAGAGCGAGCTTGCTCATTGTACCCATCTGCTGCTCCTTAAGGAAACCCCAGTAGCCACCCCCAGAAAATACACCCTTGTATTAGCCCTCGTATTAAAGAGGCCCCAACAGCATGTCTGAAGTGCCTTGTCATGCCCTCTTGGTGCCTCCTGAATGGAAATGCACATTTTCCGGGGATGACACAGCTACTGTGCAAGCAAGCCCAGGAAAGGCCCTGACAGGCGGACCCCGGAGCATCGTTTGCCTTGGGACGTGAAGCACTGCACATCCCTGCCGCAACGGGACCAGTGAAATCCATGAAGCTAGGCTAGCGTTAGGCTAGCCAGATAACCAAATGCAAGATTAAATGAGATGACCGTCTAAAGAGCATTCATCGTTTTAGCATTTCCAGCCTCCAGAGAAGGATCCTCTGGCCGAGTTTGCGCGGCACCCCCCTCCCCGCCGAGTCCGCACTTTTGAACCGTTTCTCAAAAGGGAGGTGTTTGAGCTCCCTGATTATTTTGGTTTGGTTTATTTATTTATATTTATTTATCCAATTTATATAGCCGCCCATCTCATCGAGTGACTCTGGGTGGCAAACAGAATTGAAATAGAATAAAAACAATAACAAACCTTGTAAAAGTTAAAATACAGGCAGTCGAGAAACAACAACCCAAATGACTAACACAACCCCGAAGCACTTTTGAAAGGTGGCCAGCTGCATATTAAAATTCCTTCCCCCCCCCCCCCAGCAACATGGAAGGACAGCTTCCGGGAATTTTGAGAGTGCCATCCCCCGTGGTGCCAGGAATACAGGGGTCACACCTGCTTCAGGAGGGAGGTTCCATTAAGGTTTTGTGCTGCTGACCCGCCACCTCTGGGCTGAATGAAGAGGGGTCCTCTGCAGGGGGCTGGGTCAGCCTGGAGCCCAGAAGGATCAGAGCCTTCGCCTCGAGTTCCTCCTCTTCAGTGATGTGTCTTCTGGGTCCGGAGAGATTCACGCCCGCGGCCGCAGGGAACGTGTCTCTCGGCTGAGCGTGGCCGCTGTTTGATTTCTCCCAGGGCAGCTTCCCTTCCTGACCCAGCTGTGCAGGCCATCCGCTTCCTGGCTGACCCCCAAGGCCAACAGCCCTGCAGCTGGAAACCACCACTTCCCGAAATAGCCCAGCTGGCCGAGCCTTAGCTGCTTTTAGCCACTCGATGTCTGTGCCAGGCCCAAGGAGGGCAGCTGCATGATCTGCTGAGCAGGGAGTCTGCGTGGGTTTGCTGACCACACTGGCGCCAGTGCTCCCGTCATTCTTGGGTCTGAACCACAGCCAGATGTTGAGCTGCGGCTTTGTGCACATCTGTAGAATGGGGCCTCTTAGGCAGCCTGCCATTCAGGGCCTCTGGGATGGCCGAGGCCAGGCAGGCACACAGGCAGTATAGGAAGCAGTTCTGGAGGAAAATCTGCTCTTTGTCTTGTCCACAAAGGCTATATCTTTCTGTAAAAAAGTGGGTCTTTTGCTGGTGATTGCAGATCATAGTCAGGGGCTTATCGCTGTGGCCTAACTAAGAAGGGAAGGGAAGCTGCAGGGAATCTGGGGAAAAATGTGCTGAGCTGGAAAGAAAGAGCTCCCCTCAGAGCAATCAGTTCAGATGCTTTCAGTAGGTTTTAGTTCAGCTAAAAAACCTGAAACGTTCTGAGTGTTCTTCCATAGGCTGTCATGGAAACTGAAAACCGTCCCGTTGCCCATCTTAGGACCACAAAAGGAGATGGGTTGGTAGCCTAAGCTGAGAACTGTGTACGTAAACTATTACATCAACAGATGTAACTATTTACTGAGAACTATATACCAGTAAGCCGGCAGAAAAATTGGCCGTGGGGATTATTTTTTAATTTTTTAAAAGCTAAATAGCCCATGAACAGTAAAAAAGAAAAATAATATTTGGCTTGGCTTGAGAGTTCTTCTTCCTAACGCATACATGTTAGGTCAAGACCCTCCTCTCTTGTTCCATGGCGCAGGACACAGAATAATGGATTTAAATGTTAGGAAGGCAGATAACCCAATGAATGTTAGAAAAGGCTTTCTAACTCTAGGTGCATTTTACCAGTGGAGCCAGTTACCCAGAATGGGGGTGGGTCCCCTTTATTGAATGGGTTCGGGTGGGGATCAGACAGCTTAATGGGCCTGGGAGGCTTCCATCTGCATTCCTCAACTCAGGAGTCCAAATTTATGATCCCATGCACAGACCAGGCTTTCCCATTTGGTGATCTGCTTGCAGAACTCTAGAAACACACAAAGCAACCAGGTTTTGCCTTTCCCAGTCTAAGAGCTCAGGAATAGAAGGCTGTCTTTTGCCCTTAGTTTCCTACCTGGAAATAGGCTTTTTGAATTCCTCACAGCGAGGAGTTTTGAAAAAGCAGTAAACTTACCTTTCAAGCAGACAGCTACAGCTCTCTCCACAAAGGTGGTTCAGAAGGACCATCAGGGTCTGAATAGGCGCCTCGTTGACTCTCCCTCCACCAGTGCCCGGCAGTAGGAGACGGGATGGGTGCTGTGTCTGCTGTGGGGTTGGCTGGGGCAGTCTCTAGGGCTCCACGAGGGGGGGGCATAAATGCTCAGAAGAACTTCAGAACGCTGGAAACTTGGCTCTGAGGGCACAGCTCTTAAAACGGCTACTCCAGTTTTGAGTGTTTCATGTTTGGACGTGCAACCCTAAGAACTGAGGCCACCATCAGGGCCTCCCATTCCCAGGGGCTCTGTGAAATGAAGGGAACCCACTGAGGCCTCACGCAGGCCTGGAAGGGGAGGGCCCTAAGGTGGTGGGCTGCCATAGGAGTCCTTCTCTTTGCCAGCTTCTGGGGCAGCTTTGGGGGGGAATGCTCAGCACCCTGCTGAGAGACTTAGCAGCGTGCGGCTGGGTGGCCGCGGCCCTTCCGCGATGGGCTCAGGCGGACGGTGCCAGAAGGGACTGGCCCCGGCTTTCTCACTGCAAGTAGGCCACCCTGGACGGCTACCCTCCCTTCCCACATCGGCTCCATTCTCTGTTCCTCCCAGCCAGCAGTCGCGAGTGGAAAAGGGTGCCACGGCCCTGCAGCACCTCTGGAGCGTGGCCGCTCGCCTTCAGTGGCATTCCGCGCCGTCTGGCTCCCATCCAAGTCGTGCCTTTAAAAACCTAGAAGGGCCACTTTTGCTTGAGGAGGTGGCAGCCAGAGAGGGCCCCACCCGTGCTTCCCAAAGAGCAGCCCCACTTGTCAATTGCAGCAAGCAGCCCCTGGAGGTGGGTTACTCGGTGGGATGGGAAGTCTGGTCCCGGGCCTCCGAGGCCTTTGAATGAAACATGGGATTAGCTGTTGCTGACAGTTTTGGTGGTTCTGCAGCATCAGAACCAGGTAAGAAACCCTCCATCCCCAAATCCCAGTGGTTTCCAGCCTCTTTTGTGCACCCCTTTCCCAGACTGAAACAAGCCTGGGAAAAGGCTCCAGCCACCCCTCCTGTGCCCGCCCGGAGCAGAGACGCTTCTGGAGGCTCTGTGCTCGGCCCTCTTTAAACGGAGAGGAACGGAGAAGCAGCGGGACTTTTGCTTTCTCGGCATCACTTGGGAGGGGATCCCTCGTTGTTCTCTTCGGGGGGGGGTCTCCTTGCCTAGCTTGCAGCCCCCTGGGCTTTTCTGGTGGCTTCCCATCCCAGTACTAACCACGTCAGATCCAGCTTCCTTCCTTCCAAGACGAAAATCAGCCAGGGGCTGTCCGCCCCTGCCCAGCTTGTTTCTGATGCCCCTTCTTGTAGCTTTCTTCCCATCAGCAGGCCACAGCTCGGGGGCTTTGTTCCAAGCTGACCGCCACGGGCGTGGAAGGGGCCCGATGGACAGCCTGCAGAGTAGTGGAACTGAGGCTGGGAGAGGACGAGGGGGAAGGCCAAAGAGTTTCACTGGGGGGAGGGCAATGGGGGAGCAAAGCAGGAGCAGCAGCCTGGCCCTGGCAGCAGGAAGGTGAACGGACCAGTTGAGCCCCTCCACCCTCAGTTTTTGGACACCTCCCAGAGTTCCTGGCACCTCACCGCTTCCAGGTGATCCGAGCCCTGTGGGAAAGAGAGGAGGAGGAGGAGGAGGCGGTCTCCCCATTAGCAAAGGGGCTGGGTGTGACCCCCCCCTCCTTTTCCAACTGTCTCAATATTGGAGGGAGGGGCAAACTCCCCCCAGTATATTTCCCCCTTCCCCACCCAGTTGCAAGATGTGTGTGTAGAGAGGCTGTCCTGGCTTGGAAGGAGAGCTCTGATCCTCCGGCCGTTGTCCCAGGAGAGCGCGGCAGGGGAGGCGGGTGGACTGCAGGGAGGGTTGCTCAGCCAAGTGGAGCTGAGCCCTGGCATGCTCTGGGGCCTTCCCATCACGGTTTACTTGGACCCGCCATTCCGGTGGGTCAGCGGGGTGCTTCCACTTTTGCTACAGATCACGGCCACTGATGCTGACAGCGGCTCCTTGGGCAGCGTCTCCTACACCCTGGGCACCGGGCTCGGCAGCCTGGTGCCCTCTGCATTCCTTCTTGGGGAAGAGACCGGCCAGCTCTGCACTGCACAAGGCCTGGACCGGGACGAGGGGCCCTCTGCCTATGACTTCACGGTCACAGCCGTCGACGGGGTGAGCAGCTGCAAGGAATCGAGGCGGGAGTGGGGAACCTGGGCTTGTGGGGACCCACCAGCAGAAGGCCTTGCTGGGCGCTAGAAGGGAGGAGTGTACGGAGGGTCTGTCAGAAATCCCGAAAACTGCCAGCTGCTTCCGCACTTTCACGGCACCAGGGCAAAAGGCATCAGCCGGCACCCTTTGCGAGGCCTCTGGGCAGCGGGCGTTCCTTGGGCATCTGAGGGCGTTGCTGTTCTCAGCAGTTCTTCCAAAGGGTCTTCCCTCTCTCCCAGGGTGGGCTGAGCTCCACGGCTTACGTGAAGGTCTTTCTGGAAGACGTTAACGACAACGCACCGGCGTTCTACCCCCTGGAATACGCCGCCAGCATCAGCACCCAAAGCCAGCCTGGCTCTGCCGTCCTGCGGGTCACAGCTCACGACAAGGACGAGGGACTGCACGGGCGGGTGACCTACCGCATCGCCAATGGCAACGTGCCAACCGCTTTTGCCATCAACCCTGACACTGGTACCAGACGGCAGGGAGGGCCGGGGCGGGTGGGGGAGGCAAAGCAGCCCGTCCCCCCCCGGCGCAAGAGCCCTGGTTCCAGATCACACCCTGGCAGCTTGGCTTCTCTCCCCTCGCAGGAGTCATCTCGTTGTGGAGGCCGCTCACGGGCAAGGCCAGCCTGTTGGTGCAGCTGGAGGTGGAGGCTCAAGACGGAGGAGGGCTGGCAGCCCAGCCGGCCGCGCAGGTCAACATCAGCATTGTGGCAGGCACCGTTTCCCCTCCGAGCTTTGAGCGGGTGCAGTATTACTTCACAGTCCCAGAGGACACCCGGCCGGGCAGCAGTGTCGGATCCATCCATGCGCACAACGCCCCAGGTATCGCATCCCCAGCTTGCCCAGAGCCACGGCACAGGCCGCCTCCTTTCACCCAGAGTACAAGGGTGTCCACTTGGCAGGCAGGAGGCCCCGGGTCAGTTGGCCAAGCGCTCCCTCTGTTGGGAGCCCTAGGAAGGCAGGCTTCCCAAGGGGAGCGCACCTAAGCTGCTTTTGTGCTGGGTGCCACTTATGTTCAGATGCCAGCTCCCAGTCATCCTAAAGGAAAGGAAGGGACCTCCGTGAGCTGTGAGACTTCTGGGAGGTGGAGAGTTTGAGGCACTCTGACCCGCTCTCAGACCGGCTAACCCTGTCTGCCCCATTTGCCTCTCCAGGCCAGACTGATGCGGTGTTCTACTCCATTTCTGCGGGAGATCCCCAGGGCCACTTCTCCATCGACCCCAGCTCAGGACAGCTGCACACCAACCTGGCTCTGGACCACGAAGCACAGTCCACTTTGAGCCTGGAAGTCCAGGCCCGCAGCGGTTCCCCGCCTGCATACAGCAGCGCACGGGTGCAGATCAGCGTGTCTGACATCAACGACAACCCCCCTCGCTTCCCCTCATCTTCAGACTCAGTGTCACTGCCGGAGGGGGCGGCCCTGGGCACCGTTGTGTATACGGTGCAGGCAGAGGACCCCGACAGTGGAGCCAACGGACAGGTGCACTTCGAACTGGCGTCACGGGGAGCGACGGCCTTTGCCGTGGAGCATTTGTCAGGGAAGGTGCGGCTGATGGGGGCTCTGCAGCGGGACAACCTCAGCCCTTACAAGCTGGTCATTCTGGCACAGGATAGTGGGACCCCGCAGCTCAGTGCCACATTCACCCTCCTGGTCCACGTGCAGGCTGAAGACCAGCTTGGACCCCTCTTTGACACTCTTACCTACCGAGTGGAAGTGCGTGAGGGGGTGCCAGTGGGCACCCACTTTCTGCAAGTGAGGGCCCTGGCCCGGGAGCACAGCGCCCTCCTTGCCTACCACCTGCGTGCAGACGGCGATGCTACCAGCTTTGGTATTGCACCTGACACAGGGTGGCTGCATGTGCGGCGCACTCTTGACCGGGAGGTGCAAGAGCTGTACGTGCTGACCGTCCTGGCTGTAGCCGGAGAGGGCGAGGGGCGCCAGACAGGGACCAGCACAGTCCGGGTCACTGTCACAGATGAGAACGACAACAGTCCTCGTCTGACTGAGGAGCGCTACTTCTTCACGGTGGCAGAGAACCGGCCCGCCGGCAGCGGCGTAGGCCGGGTGACAGCCACCGACTGGGACGCTGGGCCGAACAGCCGCCTGACCTACCGCCTGGTGCCGCCTGAAGGCCATTTCCTTATCCACACCCAGACTGGTGAGAGAACTCTTGGGGGTGGGGGGGGAGAGTAAAGACGCTCCTTAGCGGACGTTTCCACTGAGAAGCGTCTTTAAGCACAGTGTGGCCTGAGTTACCTGGCCCGCTTGTTTTGCAGGTGAGCTGAGCATTCGGAAGAGCCTCGACCGGGAGCAGCAAAGCAGCTACCAGCTGCAGGTCTTGGTTCAAGACGGGGGGACGCCACCCCGCAGCACCACAGGCACAATCTACGTCACTGTGCTGGACGAGAATGACAATGCACCTGCCTTTCTGCACGTGGCTGAGGGGCGCGAGCTGTTCCTGCAGGTCAGGGGACCGAGGCCTCGGAGGCTGTGGCATCCTCTGGGCAGGGGATTCTGGGGGGAGGGGGAGCCCCGGCAGTTCTTGAGTGGGTGCTGCCAGCGGGGCAGAGGCATCGTGGAAGCCCTGAGCAGCAGGTGGGTCTCCTCGCGCACCAGCACATTACGTCCCTGAGCTTCCAGAGCCGGGAGCCCGTCTCAGTGGCCAGGAGGGCACGGAGGGAAGTCATTCATGCGCCAGTTCCGGCTCCCCACCTCCTGGCTGTCTCCCCATCAGGTCCTGGAAGATAAGCCAGGGGGGCTGCTGGTGGCTCCCTTGCAGGCCAAGGACCCGGATAAGGCTGAGAATGGAACTGTCTTCTACACGCTGTCAGGTAAATGGCCCCCAGGGAGCCTTTCGTCTCAGGCGGTCACCCCCTGCCGCTGTGAGCTGGTGAGGGAACCAGACCTAAGGGCGTCATTTCCCGCCCACCGTGATTCGTGCTTCCTTATCGTGGCCTCGTGTGCTCTGCACTTCATGAGGATGGTAGCTTGGGTGGACTAGAGCCAGAGGGAGGACTGCCGAGGGCACAAATCTCAGCCTAGAAGGAGGGGAGCCACTCCCCCGTGGGTGCGGGAAACTGGGTGGCTGGCCCTGGTGACAGGAAGCGGCCCTTCCGGTCCAACCGATGGGCCAGAAGGGTAGGATGAGATTTTGCCCCTCACCGGCAGGCCCCTTCTTCCAGGTCAAAGAACTGAGCTGCCCCCAGCCAGTCTGGACCTCTGAATGCTCACTCCAGAAATTCCCTTCAGCCCCCCTCCCAGAAAGATGGGGAGAAGGGAGTTTGGGCAGTTCCAGCTACTGAGAAGCTAACAGACCTGGCCCTAGCTGTGACAGCAAAGGAGCTGAGCATCCTGCACATGGGGAGGATTTCAATGAGAGATTCCCTTTTTAAATCAGATCACTAGAAATAAAAAGTTTCTAAGGAGAAAGGGAACATAGGAAAACAAGGGAGGCAATTATCAGAGAGCCAGGTTGGTCTCGTGGTGAAGGCCCCAGGCTAGAAAGCAGGAGGTGGTGAGTTCTAGTCCTGCCTTAGGCACGAAAGCCAGCTGGGTGGCTTTGGGCCAGTCCCTCCCTCTCAGCCCAGCTCACCTCACAGGGTTGTGGGGAACATAGGAGGAGGAAGCCATAGTAGGTTTGTTTGCCGCCTTGAGTTATTTATAAAAATAAGAAAGGCGGGATAAAGAAAAAACTATAAATAAATAAATGCAGCCAGCATGTCTCCTTGCTCTCCCACTGCTTTCTCCCTCCTTCCTTGCTTCTCGACGTGATCCTGAGTAGCAGAACCTGCAGATGAGAAGGGGGAGCATCTCTCCAGAGAAGCTGGCTGTGGCTTGGCTCCTCAGGGCCCCTCCCCTCCCCAGCGACCCCATGGTTAGAGGTCAGAAGTTGGGCCACTGTATTCAAAGACATGAATGGGGGGCAGGCAGGGGGTACGCAAGGGAAATTCCATCTGTCAGGCCTCTCAGCATGCCCCCAGTTTCCCTGGAGCTGTGGGGTGCGCTGCTGTGCCATGCGCTCACCCCCCCCCAAAATGGGAATTTGTCACAGTCCGTTGCAGTGCACGGTCCAAGGGCGAAAGGGGTGCCAGTCATGCACAGGGCAGGCTGACTGTCCTGATTGCCATGTGAGGGCTCTTGCTGTAAGTCTGTACGCAAAAGGGAGAGATGTAAACCCAGGGTTGAACTACAGGCAGCCGACAGAAGTGAACCATTGTGAAATATTTTTAAAGCTGTAAGAGCGAGCCCTTGTTAATGAGGCGGCAAGGCTGGCCCCGGGCAGGCCGCGATCTCCCTCCGCCACCTCAGGGGAGCTGTTGGGGTCCTCCAAAGGCCTCCTGGGTGGGCCAACCCAGGGAAAGATGGTCCTTCCACCTCCTATCCCTCAGGGGCACACAGGGCACGGAAGCAAATTGGCAGCCGGCGTCGAGGATGGCGTGCCGTCTGGGCTGCTCTTTTTGGCCCTTTCAGAGCCTCCCAGGGAAGCAGGTGGCCACAGCCTGGGCCACGGCCACGGTGGCAGTGAGATGCTTCGCTATGGCCAGATTGACCCCCACAAGGGCTCTGGGCCGGGGAGGGGGAGGCAGCAGCTCCCTTCTGTCTGGCGCCTTTGAAGTTGCCCATGGGCTCAAGGGGGCTGGCACAAAGCATGATCTTGCGGCACAGCCCGCTTGGTCTCGCCCCTCCTGGGCCAGCCTCCTTCATGCCCTCCCCGGCTCGGCTTTCCCGGCAGGTGCCTGGGCAGAACACTTCTCCCTGCATGTGGCTACGGGGGAACTGCGCACAGCCACCCCCCTACGGCAGGCTGACCGGGGAGAGTATCTGCTCACCGTTACGGCAAGCGACCGAGGCGCTGTCCCCCGGAGCACCACTGCCACGCTGCGCATCCAGGTACAGGCGGGG
>NW_006537817.1:28380-39322 GCF_000186305.1 Python bivittatus | reverse complement strand
TTTATTTATTTATTTATTTATTTATTTATTTATTTATTTATTAAACCAATTTATATAGCCACCCATCTCACCACAGGCAACTCTGGGGAACGTACAACAATATTCTAGAAGACAGAAATAAAATTTGAAATTATCCAGAGAAGTGGGCTGAAATTTAATAAAATGTAACAGAGGCATATGCAAACTCCTTAATTAATTAAAGAAAAAGATGAGTGCATGGGGATATGATAGCAGATATTTGGCTTCAAAATAGTGTGTTTTAAAATAACTTTGGAGCTATAGCTGATTCCAAGCTAAAATGAATTGTCTAAGCACAATGGCAATTGTCAGCTGCATCAATGTTTTAATATTTCAGTTAAAATTATTAAAGGAGACTGTTTGACGGCATGGGAACGATATGGTTATATTTATCAAAAGGAGGCATGAACTTAAAGAAAAGTTTGAAAAATGCTGGACTAGATGGCCTGAATGGCACCATGCACTTCAATGATTATATGAAATAAAAGGGATCCATGACTGAGAAGTTAGTAATCCATGAAGGATGGAGCAGCAGAAGAGTTCCTGCAGCACAGAGATGGGAAAGGAGCTAAGTTACCATCAGCATCATGAGTTTAGTTGGAGGCAGTATGATCTGGGGATGGCTGAAATCCTACCATAGGAAGCTACACCAGAATGGAAATGGATCTAAGTCCCATCTTATCATGTTTTTTTTTTCTCAATCAACAGTATTTTCCCATGAGAAGGTTTCTCATACTTAATTTCAAAATCTTCATATATATTTTTATAGAATTCTAAACAACAACATTTTCCCACAGGAAAGATTCTTGTAATTCATTTCAAAATCTTATTTCAAATCCTCGTCTCCTAGAGCTCTAAACATGCCAGAGACCACTGTCTTGCAGTCTCCTCATGGGGAGCCACTGTCTCTGGAGCACGTGTGGAATTTCATTGTTCACCAGCTCCTCATTCCACCACAATCTTCAGTTCTGCTCTCAGTGGAGCCGTCTTCTGTTCACCATCACTTCCCCGGAAGTCTAGCCTTCACAAATCATTCCATCTTTCAATTCAGAGTTCAGCTGATACAGCATTGTGTTCAGAGAGTTAAAAAGGAAAGGTAGCTTGATACCAATGTAGACCCTTGCCTTCACAGGCAGTGCTCAGACTTTTTACATATAACCAGATAACTGTATACCATCTTGAAGTTTCTACTTTAAAATGCAGCTGGGTTTCGTTGGGTTGTTTTGATTGTTTATTGTCCTTGGCAAAGAGAGTTGTGACAGAATTAGCAAAAGTTTTGTCTGTTTTCCCCTTCTCTCCAGTCAGCTTCAAAGAGGCAGTCTGCTGCTTGGGCTATTTTTTTTTTTTTTTAAAGCCAACCATCCTTCATGGGGAGGGGTGTGTCAGAGGTTTCTTGGCCTTTTGTGAGGAATGAGGTATGAGAGAATTTTTAATGGTCCAACACCATCCAACGCTTTCTCTGTCCATGGCACGCTAGCAGCCCTTCAGACTGTTGTTCATTGAGACTGTGGGTCGTCATTGTTTAGAATGTATTTCTCCTTCTGTCCAGCCATTTTGACAACTTGCAAACATGGCTACAGCTACTGAGAAAACTACATACCAGAGTGCAAAATTAATGACATGCTACCCTTTCATGATCACAGCTAGCACTAGGCTTTTAAATGCATGGGGAAACAGGGGCTTGGTGGTTTCAGAGCTACCCCGGTATAACAGCTGCTCAGAATTTTTCAGCAAATACCCAGAAATGTGCACAATATGTTCTGGAAACATTGTGGGGGGGCTCCAAGAATTAATTTTATTTTAGTTTTGCATGGAATGAGTTAAGGGTGTGAAGGGAGTTTTGTTGCAGTATTTTGGGAAAAGACTGGGTGACTTTTTTGCACCCGCTAATTGATCAGCTGGAAGAAAAACACCCATGATATTCCTTACCTGTTCTTGACATTATGATGTCTGCATCACTGATGGCAATTGCTCAGAGCATCCAGAATAATTTGGAAGTATTAAGGAATACTGAATGGATATGCTGGAGAGATTGGGAATTGCATTTGTATCTGCCTCCTCCCCATTTAGTACTTACACCGACTGGCTAATTGTATGACCCTGGTATCTTAGACAGACATCTAGGTCTTAGGCACAAAGAAGTTTTTTTGTTTTGTTTTGCTCTTCTGCAAGTATATCACTTGCTGATACTGATTTTCAGCTGTCAGTGCTTACAGTGTTAAGAGATTCTTCTAGAGAATCTTCACGGTTTTTCTGGATTGTTGTTACACTTTCCCCTCCTGCGTACAAGATTTTGATATGCAATGCTTGCTGCTGCTGCTGCTGCTTTTCAAGTAGGGGGATGATGTATTCCTGTCAACATAATAGGCACTGTAAGACATTCCCAGGGAACCTCACCACATTGGATAAAATGCATTAGCTGCCTATATCTAGCATATTTCCTAGGCATGCAGCCACCAACTCTGCTGACATTTCAATTTGAACAGTTAAAGCTCCCAGGTTAATTCCCCCACCAGGATTTTTTTTTTTTCTGGATGCTTTTTGTTTAGAAAGTATAAGATGCCTTGCTTTTCATTTAAATTCATGTGTGGCAGCTTAATAGAATATGTAACAAGATGTGAAAGATTTCCTTTTCCTTTGCTCCTTGCCATACAGCACAGGTTTCTACTGGATATTGGTTTCATTGGCCACCTGTTTTCCCAGACTGAAAGGTGGAATTGCTAACCTGCTAGTGACAACCTTTAAAAAAAAAAAAAAGCAAACAAAAAGCCACTATTTGGTTGCTTTTCCCAGTGCAAGTGAGGAGAATAAATCAAATGTCAATAAATGCAGTTTTGAGAATCTATTTGAAGCCATTGTTGCTATGAGCTAAAAGGATAAAAATGGAACTAGGTTAGGCACTCTGGAGAGAAACTGTGGAAATGACTTGTAACTAAGAGGATGTGACCCTCTGCATAATTCATAATCATTAGTCTAAAGTGACACTTCTGCAGAATATGCACCACTGCTTTTCAAGACGGCAGGTTGGAGTTGAAACGGCCCACTCAGCAGCAGTCACTTTGCGATCAGGTTTCTCTGAAAGGCAATTCTGAATGCTACATCTGCTGTGGGTGTGCATGCATGTCTGGGTGTAAGGACGAAAGATGCTGGTTCAGCCTCATCATCTGTGCAGTGCAGTTTAAGGATTGCTCAAGTGATTCCTTAAAACTGTATAAAAGCAATTCAGCTGTGCTGTGGAAAAAACATTGCTTGCTGTACTGTTCAGAGCGTACATCTGCATGATTTCTCACAGCTAATTCAAATTTAATGCATTGATAATTCCTCTTCTGCAGAAGTCACTCAGCAGTAATCTGAAGGTTATAAGGTGATATTCCAATTTCAGTAACACTTCTAATGAAGGCTCGCATTACTTACAAGAACCTCTAGTACTGGAAGATGAAGTTAGATTAGCACCCCAGTCATTACCAAGTCAGAAGGCTACAGAAATATGGAATATCTGCAGAAATATGGCAAGCAATAGAATAATCTGTAAAGGTTCTAAACAAGCTATACCAGCAAATTTGGAGAATGCACAGAGGCTAACCAATTGGAAGAGGTCAAACTATATACCAGTACCAAAGAAAGGAGACTAACAGAGTGTGCAAGTGATCATAGAATATCTTTAATTTCACATGCAAGCAAAATAATGATTAGGTTCATCCAATGCAGATTAGTGCCTACATACTGTAGAAAGGGAGATGTCAGATGTTCAAGCTGGCTTTAAAAAAGGCCACAAAACACAAGACTTCATTGATGATGTCTGCTGAATAATTGAGAAAGCCAAAGAATACCAAAAAGAAGTCAACATATGTGATAATATCAAGTTGTGGGGTGTCCTGAGAAAAATAGGAATCCCAGAACATTTCCTTGCTCTCATGTGAAACTATAGACAAGTCAGGAAGCCACAGTATGGACAGAACATGGCAAAACAAACTGGCTCCTGGTTGGCAAAGGAGTGAAACAAGACTGTATCCTCTCCCCTTTTTTATTTGACCAATATGTTGAATATTTATTGAGGGAGGCTGAACTGGAAGATTAGTGTGGCTTTAAAACTGGAGGAAGAAACATCAATAACCTATGCTATGCTCATGATACTACTCTGATAGCTGAAAATGCAGTTGATCTGTAAGCTCTAATAAAATCAAGAAACATAGCAAACAAATGGGACTAAGATTAAACATAATGAGGCCAAACTAATAACAAGTGCAGCAACCAGCCTTAGAATCAATAATGAAGATATTGAAGTGGTGGATAGTTTCTGCCTTTTAGGATCAACTATCAATAGTAAAGGAACCAGCAGTCAAGAAATACATCACAGAATAGCACTTGGTACAGTACCCATGAAGACCTTGGGAAAGATGGAAGCAAAGTTGGACTTTGAAGAAGCAAGATAGAAAATGTATCAATGCTTTTGTACTTGGTATTGGAGACTCCTGAAAATATCATGGATAGCCATGACAAGAAACAAATGGATCATTCTGCAAATTAATCCAGAGTTCTCACTTCAGGCACAAATAACTAGGCTCAAATTTTGACACATTTTGCAAAGATCTAGCTCTCTGGAGAGTTTTATAAAAGTGGAAGGAAAGAGAAGAGGATGACCAGCAGTAAAGTGGATGGACTCAATTACAGCAGCAACGGCTGCACCATTGGAAGACCTGAAGGCCAGGTTTCTCCAGATCATCCTGGACAAAATCTATCTACGTGGTCACTAAGCACTGACACTGACTTGATGGCACATAATCAATCAATCAATCAATCAATCAATCAATCAATTGCTGTCTAAAGCAGGAGGCAGGTTTATAATTAGTAGAATTAGGAGGGCTCTGACTGACACATTTCTATTCTCTTGGCAGTTTTCATCTTAGCAGCAGACTAATGTCATAAGCAAAGAAGTCATTTCCCCCCCCCAAAATTATGTTAGATTTGTAACATAAAAAATAATAACAGAAATGTAAGGTGCTTGACATAGACATTGGCAGGAAAAAGGATTTTGGCGTTTTCAAGTTACTAACACAACAACATAAATACACAGTCCCTTAAAGATTGTGTTACAATGAGAATTTTAAGATTTACCGTAATTGAAGGTATGCTTGCTGATTTCATTCTGGTGAACAATTTCTTTGAATGAGTGATCTGTACTTATAATGACCTGACAAACAGTGCAAAAGAGCATCTTCTTGGCATCTTCTTGTTTCTCTGAATTAGTGGGATAGGCCCCACAAGTGGATGAAGCAGCAACACAAATGAAGGGTTGTTTTTCCCCAAGGACAGCCTGAAGGTAAATGCTAGTTCTAAACTACACAAACTTTGGTGGCCTGCTTATTTGGATTATAGGTTACTGTAGCCATTCTATCAACTAGGGTAAGGGTTCCTTATGGAGTCTTTTGTAACTAACTTAACCAGGACTGTCATATCTAGGCTGTAAAGATCTGGAGAAATACTAGACAGCAACAAAGAGTTGCAATTTTCTGTACCCTTTGCTGCCACTTAGTGGTCATTCAGATTACTACAGCCCGGTAGGGTAGGATCATGACCTAGGAAAGTCTCCATGCTCGTTTTAACATGCTCCATGTTAAATATTTTAAGGACATACTTATATTTTTTCCCAGAGATAAAAATAAGCTGGCATACAATCTGTGTGCTTTTTTTTTTTTTTTAAGTTTTCCAAGTTGCCTTTAAAAGACCTACACCTAAGCTCTTTATAAATCTGATCTTCATTACATGCCACACATATTGGGTTCCTGGAAAAAGAAACATTTTACTGAATGACTTGTGAATGTCAAGGATGACTTATTACCGTCAGCAAGTTTAAAAAGGAAAGCTACTATGATTTCTTATAGTAAATCCTGTATGACAGCTGTTCCATTGAGTCAATTACACTGCTGTGAGTTTCCAACTGACTTATTTTTCACACTCTTAGAAACAGAGAACATGATGAACAAACATCTCCAAAGTGATTGAATGATGATTTTCCTCTGTTCTACTTTTTGTTATATTGGACAAACCAAAAGAAGAGAACTTTCCCCTTTTAACCGCTATGTACTCCTTTAAATGGGCAGGCTAATATGGTTCCTTATATTTCCACCTGGGGGATATGATGTGAGAATAGTATGATATATATGTGGGTGTGTGTGTATTAAAATTATAACTAAAACTATAGCTGCAGTATGTTATTGATAAGGATCTCTCACAATCAAGTGAAATCCTGTTGTGCTACATCAAATCTACCTAGTCATCTCTTTTGTAGTTAGCACCTGTTTCTTCAAAGTTTGTAAAATGTATGAGAGTGTCCCAGTTAATGTCTGACTTATGCAAAAGGTAGAATTTTTGGATAGTCACTCTCTGGGAAACTGTAATAAAGAAACCCTAGTTTCTCGTTGTCTCCTTTAACTATCCAAGGGTGCTATGTATTGCATTTACCACATCACTCTATATTTGGGGGAATTCTTTCCCAATAAGGTTAAAAGTACAATAATAAGCATCTCAATTTTTTGAATTTGAATGTATCATTCTCTTTTCCTTTTCTGCCTTTTTAATATTGTTTTAATAAAAATCTTTCAGTTTAAAATCCAAAGATTTGGAGTAATGACGTGACAATCCAGAGAAATAGATTTTCCCATCAAGCCAGGCTATTTGAGTTGCTCTTTAACATTAAGTTAGCAGACATAAGGAAGAAAGAATGAGCTGACAATTAACTAACAAGAAACTGGTAGCTTGGCTTATGATCTTTTCTACTTCTATGATATATCTTATGCAGGAGGAAGCACACTTGATCCCAGCTTAATGCAGTTAAGAGGCTGTAGCAGCATTTATAAGATGGAACATGTTGGTGCATGTTTGCTGTATAAGAAGACTGAGACCACTTTAAAAATGACATAGAAGGAATATTTTAAATCTCACCTGATTACAGAATCACTGAAGGGGCCTGACCTCTTTCAGGTTTCCATGTGAGTCTGATAAAAAGATGATGATGCCACAAGAAATCCCATCATTACAGTTAAGGCAGTAAAATATGTATTTACTGTAATATTTTTGAAATAGTATGAATGCAGTCTGGTTTTAAAATGAAGGAGTTTCCATCTTGAAGCTTGCCAGGCTGGTAGCTTTGCCACTAGAACAATCTATTCAAAGTTGGGTAAAATACTTCAAAGTTAAATGGCAGACCTACAAATATTTAATAGCAGGAAGATTTTGGAAGTATTGTATCCTGATACTGTATTAAGATCTTGAAATTTTGAAATTTTATTTTATTTTTCCCTTATTGCCAACCACAATATCAGTGTTGGATTTTTTTTCTGTTATGCTTTATTCAGAATAGAGATATAGATATAGATATAGATATAGATATAGATATAGATATAGATATAGATATATTCTGAATAAAGCATAACAGAAAAAAAATCCAACACTTATCTATATCTATATCTATTTAAGAGGCTGTAGCAGCATTTATAAGATGGAACATGTTGGTGCATGTTTGCTGTATAAGAAGACTGAGACCACTTTAAAAATGACTCTCTATCTCTATCTCTATATATATTTAGTTTCTGTTATGCTTTATTCAGAATAGAGATATAGATATAGATATAGATATAGATATAGATATAGATATAGATATAGATATATTCTGAATAAAGCATAACAGAAACTAAATATATATAGAGATAGAGATAGAGATAGAGATATATGTAGTATGTATGTACACACACACACACGTACGTACGTACGTATGTACGTACGTACGTATGTACGTACGTACGTATAAAGGAATCCTGTACTTTTATTAGTGTGAGAATGTTACCAGAAGAGCAAACTGACAAACAGTGCTAGGCGTTCATTTTGTATGAAGTGCATTAATCTGCTGACGAGATAACTGGCAGCCATTTGCTCTGTCACTGCTGAACTGTAAGCAGGTAGCTAATAGTTATAGAATGATTACATTCAAGGGCTGAAGTCTGCTTCTCCCATAAGAAGAGCCTCTATGGCAGACATCTAGGTTATGTAATCTTCCTTGGGCATGGTAAATATGAGGGTGAGCCTACTGCTCTGCTTGTAGTCCACCCCAAGATTTTGCTCTCCAAACATACACTTCAAGGCCACCTACCTTCATAACAGTTTCCTTTATTACTGTAACTATCCACGCAGAGAAATCAATCTTGGAGGCGCCTCTCACTGTGCTGTTTCAGTTCCAAAGCTTGCATCAAAATGATACAGAAAGGCACTGTCTAGCCTCAGAGAGGAAAAACAAACCAAAATTTGCTGGCTGTCTTACTGCTATGTACATATACCATTGCATATGCATATACATATACAGTATATATACATATACATGTACATATGCCATTACTGAGCAGGATTCTATGCTAATTAGTATTCAAACTACCTGAAAGATACTTTTTTTTTTTTAAATACACACACTATATTAACTGTTTTGTACAGCTATCAAATTTAAACCTACTGGCACTATGCGATAAAGTTAAAAGATCAAAAGAGCTTTCAGAAATAACTGTTGATCCATACAAGGTAAGTGCCAGGGAACTGCTGGCTAAATAAATAAATGTTACAAGTGTCTGCATGCTTTTCTGATATTGTTTTGTATAATGGTGCAATCAGTTTGTTTCACAGGAGAAGCGTCTATGCTGGGGGTGGGTGTACGTTTTAACCTACTGAGCAGATCTCTCAAGAGGCCTGTGAAAGTACAAGGCTATTTACCGAAATGAACTGTGAGAGTAAAAAGAAATTACCCTCTTCCATAGCTGATATTTGTTCTGCATCTCCAATCTGGTTACAGCATGCATGGCTGTCTGTTTGCATTAATAGTACTTACTGCTTAACCTTCTAGCAGACTGACAGAATGTAGGTCTTATCCAGAGAGGGAAGGGAACTAATGTGGCTTTTGGGTGTTACAGAAAATGCTATGAAGTATTAGAAATACTTGTCTGTGATTCGTATCTTTCCAGTTACAGTTCTTGGCTATTGACCATGGACTGCTGTGCATTTATGCTCCTTCACTTTCAGCCCCATGATTAACTAAAGGCAATACAATCATGATATTTATACAAAAACAATCACAAAGGCATTCAAGCCATAAATGGAGCTTAAAAAGAACATGAACTGGAGGAACACATTATGATGTAATTATTTGTTGGCAATGCCTTGCAGCCATTTAAAGTTTTAAAAAAGCAAGGGTTTATAGGTTTCTAAATTTGCTTAGCTCATAGGAAATATGCCAGCTGAAGTGGTCGCCATTCAGATTTAGAAGTGTAAGTCTTCCTATGCAGCATGCTCAATGCATTATTAATACTTGTGGCACTAAATCAGTCACATAGTTACACACTGACGGAATTGGCTTGGCGGTGACCTAAAGCCCCATGAGGCAGTGTGTCAAACACCCTATACACAAGCCCTGCAGCTAAACAAAGAAAGAAAAGTTGGTGCTATTTATACAGTGCTATCAATGTACAAAAAAGTGGCCAGCAGTGCATTTCTATAGCTAAGCTAGTGAGCCAACAGCATCTATCCTTGAGAAGCCTAATTTGGTCATGACTTCACATGCCTTAATTATATTCTGTTTCAAGATCCTGTAGGTTGTAATGGTTAAGATGTTGGACTAAGACTGGAGAAACCCAACAGAAATTCACTGGGCCAGTCATTCCCTCCAACTACGTCTCAGAGGAACAAGAAGAAGGAGTGGTTCTTAGAACACCCCCATAAGCTCCTAGAGAAGAGATATTTCCAGGCATTATTCCAGCTCTTGATTATGAGCCATTATTCATAAATAACTTGGAATCAGGCTACTTGAAAGGCCATCAGGGCTGGCTTTACAATTAGGCAAACTGAAGTGATGATACTAGAAGACAGCAGGGTCAGTCATAAAATTCTCAAGACCTTTTCAGTTTTTCTCTCTGTTGGAAGTCAGGTTGGCACCTATCAATAACCAGTTCTTGGTCACATAAACTATTGATGATTATTTTTCCATTGCAGGTGCTGAAGTAAAATTAAATTTCTAGACCACTCGGTTTCTGCATATGGACATGGGAGGAAAGGGCCTCTTATGCTTCACATCAAGCGACAACATCTTCAGTTGGTCCTGACATCAATCAGATTATACCTTTTTTGGAAGAGGCTTTCTCTGTCTGTCTACCACAATTTGATGGGAATGTCACTTCTGAAATTCCTGCCAAGGCACATTAGCTCTATCTTAGTTTCTTTCCACCAACATGCAACATACATCTCTCGGTTAGACTATTGCAATGTGCTGTACATGGGGCTACCCTTGAAGAGTATCCAGAAGCTACAACTGGTTCAGAATGCAGCCGCATGGACAATCTTGGGTGCCCTGAAGATGGCACATATAATACCTTTGCTGCATGAGCTGCATTGGGTGCCAGTTTGCTTCCAGGTCCAATTCAAGGTGTTGGTTATTACCTTTAAAGCCCTACATGGTATGGGTCCAGGTTACCTGAAGGACAATCTCATCCCCATTACATCAACCTGTCCCACACAGTCAGGCAGAGAGGGCATGTTCAGACCCCATTAGTGAGACAATGTCAGCTAGCAGGGCCCAGGAGGAGAGTCTTCTCTGCCATTGCCCTCACCCTTTGGAATATTCTCCCCCCAGAGGTGTGGCAGACCCCTACCCTCCCAGCTTTCTGGAAAGGATTACAGACCTGGTCCTGCCAGCTTGTGAGGGGCAATAAGAGCTCTAATCGTCCCTGGGAGTGGTTAGTGCCCTGATGATGCTCCCTGAGCTATTCACCAATTCCCATCATTCTTGGAATTTATTTATTATTAAGATTGTTTTTATATTGTATTTTAATTGATTTTATCTTTTCTGTAAACTGCCCAGAGTCACTTTTTAATGAGATGGGTGGTGACAAAT
>NW_006537817.1:11688-26626 GCF_000186305.1 Python bivittatus | reverse complement strand
TCCTTCAGACCCTGGTACTTCTCCAGCTTCTCATACTCCTTCTTCCTGATGTTGCTGTCACCTAGCAATGTTACATCTATCACCACCGCTGTCTTCTGGTGCTTGTTTATTACCACAATGTCTGGTTGATTGGCCAGTGCCTCCCTGTCCATCTGTAACTGGAAGTCTAACAGAATTTTAGCCCTGTTGTTCTCCATGACCTTCAGTGGATTGTCCCATCTGGACTTGGGGGTCTAGCCTGTACCCTGTGCAGATGTTCCTGTACACAATGCCAGCTACTTGGTTGTGCCGTTCGATGTATGCTGTTCCTGCCTGCATCTTATACCCTGCCAATGTGTGTTGGACTGTCTCTGAGGCCTCTCTGCACAGTCTACACCTTGGGTCCTGTCTAGTGTGGTAGACCCCTGCTTCTGTGGACCTGGTGCTTAGTGCCTGTTCTTGTGCTGCTATGATCAGTGCCTCAGTGCTGCCTTTTAGTCCAGCCCTTTCCAGCCACTGGTAAGATTTCCTAATGTCAGCCACTTCAGCTATCTGGTGATGGTACATCCCATACAGGGACTTGTCTTGCCATGGCACTTCCTCTGCTTGAACTTCCTCCCATGTCTGCTGCTGCCTCAGGCATTCTCTCAGCAGCTCATCTTTGGGTGCCACCTTACTGTTGTACTCCTGGATGCTCTGGGTTTCATCCAGGACAGTGGCTTTGACATTCACCAGGCCCTGCCCACCCTCTTTCTGGCTGGCGTACAGTCTCTGGGTGTTGGACTTGGGATGGAAACCTCCATACATTGTGAGAAGTTTCCGGATCTTCACAGTGGCAGCCTCCATGTCCTCCTTTGGCCAGCTCACTATACCAGGCAGAGTATCTGATGACTGTCAGGGTGTATGTGTTGATGGTGTGGATCTTGTTCTTCCCATTGAGCTGGCTTTTCAGGACCTGTCTTATCCTTTGGTGGTACTTGGATTTTTCTGTCTTCCTTGCCTCCTCATTGGGGTTCCCATGTAACTGTGGGATACCAAGGTACTTGTAGCTGGTCTGTATGTCTGCTATGTGGCGTGCTGGTAGTTCCACCCCATCAGTCTTAACTACCTTCCCTCTCTTTACTACCATCTGGCCACACTTCTCCAGCCCAAACGACATCCCAATGTTCTCAATGTAGATCATGTCAGGTGGATCAGCGAGTCGATGTCTCATTCACTCATAACATACAGCTTGATGTCATCCATGTAGAGGAGGCGGCTGATGGTAGTTCCACACTTGAACTTGTATCTGTATCCAGTCCTTTTGATTATCTGGCTGAGGGGGGTTCAGTCCTGTACAGAACAGCAGCAGGAACAGTGCATCACCTTGGTATATATTTATTTATTTATATTTCAAATTTGTCACCATCCATCTCACTGCAGAGTGACTCTGGATGGTTTACAGTAAAAAGGATAAATAAATATTAATTAAAATACATTATAACAAGATTCCCATATAAATAATAAATATCTTCCAAGCAACTGATGTTAACTAGCAGTCAGGGAGTGTCTTCAATGCACCAGCCATCACCAGGGTTGGTTATATCCCTTCTCATCCCTTGTGAGTTGACAGAGCCAGGTTGTCAATTCCTTCTGGAAAGCTGGGAGGGTAGGGGCCCAGCTTGCCTCTGGGGAGAGAATATTCCATAGGTTGGGGGTAATGACAGAGAAGGCTGTCCTCCTGGGACCAGCCAGTTGACATTCTCTCACCAATGGGATCCATAACATGCCTTCTCTGCCTGACCAGGTGGGATGGGTCGATGTAATGGGGGTGAAACAGTCTCTCAGTATATGCCACAGTCGATGGCCACTTGTGCAAGCTGTCTTGAGTTGACTTCCAGTGTTGTCCTCCACAGTCCCACTGAGTTCTTGAGGAAGGCCCTTAGTGTCCTGTTGGCTTTGTATAGCGCCAAGCATTCACAGATCCATGTCTGTGGCATTGAGTCATAGGCTTTCCTGTAGTCAATCCAGGCTGTGTTCAGATTGGTCTGTCTAGACTTTGAGTCTTGAGCAACTGCTCTATCTCTGAGCAACTGGCGTTTTGAGTCTCTGATGTTGTTCCCAATGCCCTTCTGAGCTGTGCTCATGTACTGGCACATATGGTCCTGTAGCTTGGCAGCTATGATGTCTGATAGGACTTTCCATGTTGTGAGAAGGCAGGTTATTGGCTGAAAGTTGGATGTTCCCTTGTGGGGGTCTTTCATGATCAGCACTGTCCTTCCTTGTGTTAGCCAGCCTGGGTGGGAGCCTGCTGCTAGCAACTGGTTCACCTATGCTGCTAGGCGTTCATCCACTGCTGTTAATTTCTCTAGCCAGTAAGTGTGGATCATGTCCAGGCCAGGTGCTGTCCAGCTCTTCATGTTCTTGACCCACTGTTGGATGTCTGCTACTGTGAGAGTGACTGGTTCCTCTTCTAGGAGATTGCTGTGGTCTCCTCTCAGGTCCTGCAGCCACTTTGCACTGGTGTTTTGTATCTTCTTTTTCTCCCATATGTTCTTCCAGTACTGTTCAGTTTCTGCTGTTGGTGACTCTGCTGTTACTCTGTTGTTGCCCTGCAGCTGGGAGTACACCTTGGATGGTTCTTTGGAGAACAGGGCATTTATCCTTTTGGCCTCTGCTTCTCTAGTGTGTCTCCTTAGCCTGGTAGCCAGTGCTGTGAGCCTTTGTTTAGCAGTCTGTAGAGCTTCAGATGAAGTCAGGCCCTTGTATTTTTTCAGTAGCTGAATCTTATCCTTAATCTCCACACCCTTCTGTAGTTCTACCAGCTGACTAACTTCTCTCCAAGTTGACTTGATCTTAGCCTCCAACCTTATTTTCCAGGGACGCTATGTACTGCTGTTCTTCTTGATCATGTAGCCAAGCATCTCTAGGATAACAAGGGCTGTAGCATATACCAGTTCATTGGTTTGAGTTATGGTGGTAGTAGGGATTGTTGTGAGGGCTCTATTGGCATCTTCTAGCATAATATCTGATGGTACTTCTCCACTGAGCCTTGGTAATTGGTCTTGAGGGTTGTCTGTAGCTAATTTATCCATGATCTTATGCTCATATCAGCTGCCATACTCTGTAGTGGAGGGGGTGGCAGTGACACTCCAGCTTCAGGTGTTGGCTGCACATCCAGTTGTTCTTCCTGGTCTTCTTGAATCTGGGATGTAATGTGTAGTTGGTCTATCTCAAGTTGTGAGAGCAGCTTCCTCTTCACTATGTTGAAGTGCTGGGTAACTAGCTGTTTCTCATTTAATGTGGATTTAGGTCTTCTGTCCGTGCGTAGTTCCTTCAAACATTTATCTCAAGTTGTGAGAGCAGCTTCCTCTTCACTATGTTGAAGTGCTGGGTAACTAGCTGTTTCTCATTTAATGTGGATTTAGGTCTTCTGTCCGTGCGTAGTTCCTTCAAACATTTCATATATCCCCTCTCATTAGGTCTACTGTTGTAGTAGCACTTCATCAATTCCAGGTTCTCTTGTCTTGTTCATGTATGGCTTGTTCCAGTAGCTATCTTATCATCATGTTGTCCTGGTTCCTAACATCTGACGTGGACCTTGTTAATCCAGGCAATGTCTGAGCTGGCATGACTCTGTTAGTTCATGTCACTCTCACATTCAAAGTAGGCAGATGAAACATTAGGGGGTCTCTGCCCAAGGACCCCTACTGATAAGGTAGATACCAACTGGTATTTGAACCCTGGTCTCCCTCGTCAAAGGACGGTGCTCTAACCACTACACTATCCAGCCATGCATACATACATACACACACACACACACACACACACATATTTACATGCATACATACATACATACATACATACATACATACATATAAAAATCCCCTCTCACCCCTATGGTTGGTGCATGTCTCCCTCAATCTCAGGTCCTCTACCAAAGGCCTGGGAGTTTGAGGCTTCTGCACAGTATCTCAGCTGTTCCTAGCACTGCACTCTTCTGGACAGAGAGATCTGATGTTGTTCCTGAGATCTGCGGGAGCTACTCTCCCAGCTTAGGAGACACAGCCCTGAGTGCTCCTACCTCCACTGGACCACTTTATATATAATCTTTTCTTCTTTGTGTCTTTCCGTCCCTCTGCAATCTTCTAGGCTGCCCATTGTCTCTGAATTGAAAGAAGCCCTCACTGAGGACACCCCATGCAATATCTTCCCTTATGAAGTGAATAATAGTGTGGGAACCTAGGGGGGCTGCAATCCACATGATTGTACAATGAAAAGCAAAGCAAACACACACACACACACACACACATCCTTCAAACACACATAACTAACCCAAGATGCTGCATTACAATTTTGTCCTTCCGATATCAGCTTGATTTGCATGGCAACTTTCCAGCTTCATGTTTCATTTCAGAATGAAAGCTCACTCCTGTGTAGTTCAACATATGTCCATCTTGCAATAAAGACAGGCAGAGAATGAACAGAGGATAGCAGGCAACACGACTACATCAGTGAGTTGCAAAATAGTAATGTTGAGTTTTTCTTTATCCATCTAATTAAATGTAGACTTTTCAAACCCCCCCCCCCCCCATGTTAAACAATGAGCCAAATACAATTAAAGCTGTTTTGAATCATGGCAATTTTTAAATATATATATATATTTCTACTGGGAGAGGACAGATTAATTATATTTCATGTGCTTTGGTTTACAAGTACTTCAGTGGTTTCTATTTGATGAAACAAATCAATGAGCATTCTGGAAGCTGTAAATGTCTTACAGCAGCTGAATACATTATTGCACCATAGTTTGTGCATGCGTACAAGAGACGCACACATGCACACACACACAAGCCCACCCTCCCTCTCTCACACTGCCTGATCAGCATTGGCCTTGTGAGCTCCAGTTCAGGAGTGGAGTGTACCAAATGGATGATGTTATTGAAGTAGAGAGCAGTACAAGAGGAGCTGAGGGAGAAGTAATCTGGCATTGTATGACAAAATTACATTATTATCTGAAAGCAGATTGGTTTACTTGCCCTGTACTCACAAGCTCCTTTCCCTTGATAATCATCTTCACACTCAACTGCACTTCATAGCTTGTTTACCATGTTGCAATGATATTTGCTCCCTAAGTTTATTTGATATTGGCCATTTTAAAACATTATCGTTTAAATTAATCCCCTTAACTAAAAAGCGTATGTTTTATTAGTGAAGAAGAAGGTGAAAATTTTAATTTGTATTTCTATATGTATGTATGTGCATATATATACATATACACACACGCACACACATACACATGCACATATCTATACACACACGTACACACACACGCTACACTTGATCTTTAAAAAAAAAGTATTTTATTGGTGAAATATGACAACCAGAAGTTATGATAAAGTGCAACCAAAAATATAACAGTGCTAATAAAAGCAGCAGAGAATATACAGAATAGTGATTAAATGAGTGACATTTGAAGAAACTAAAAATATATCCATGAAATGTTAATACAGTAGCTCAATCCTTTAATATATTATTATTAGTCTAGCCATATAGACTATCCATTGCTCCATCTTCTCAGTTTTGATACAATATGTTATTTCAATATGATATTTATATAATATACTTAGATTCTTAATATTCTATTTTTACATTTGATCTTAACCAAAAGGCCAAGAAGTAAGATACATATTTTACATTATATATATTTATTTGCTATCATACCATGCATTTTGATTGTCTTACTATCTCTTTGATTGTCTTACTTCCCCTTTGGACCTTCTTAGCCATTTACAGTATTTATGCTGGAGGATTGGGTTTTATTGCCACATAGACAGTCCTGTTCACTAAAATTGGCCTATTGCCTCCAGGATAGTGCAGACTTTACCCCTTAGCCAGTATTGCACTGCTATTCAATCTTCTTTTGAATGTGGCATTGTGTATGAGCATCAACAGGCAGTAAAATGTTTTGTGACATAAATGGTCATACGGCAACACATGGCAAATATTTTAATCACTTCTTTGTAACTGATTTTAAAGAAAATATGTCCAATGTATTTATTCTAGCTTTTATTACACAAAATGCTTTTTCTACTATGTGGTCCAAAGCTACTCATAATAAAACAAATTTGTTTTACAGTAATTTATGAAGTATCCATCAAAGATGTCCACCTTCCCCCAAGCCCTCAGAGCAGGGTTTCTCAACCTTAGCAACTTTAAGGTGTGTCGATTTCAGTTCCCAGAATTCTCCAGCCAGCCATGCTGGGGAATTCTGGGAGTTGAAGTCTACACATCTTAAAGTTGCTAAGGTTGAGAAGCCCTGTCTCAGAGAGAGAGAGAGATTCAGATGTTACTTTATGCCATGTTCCCCTGCACAATGCTTTACATGACTTCCACGTTCACTCTCAGAGGCCAATGTAACTGAAAACACGATATAGGATATATACTATGTAAAAAATTAAGTGCATCAATATAAGTAAGCAAATACATTAAACCACAGAATCCTGCCACCAGAATACATATTTGCAGTGTTATAGATGGCATCCTGACTCATAGTTTTAATCAAGTCTTTTGTAAATGATATCTGCCTAAGTGATGGGGGAATATCATCAGTGTTACTATTGATGTATTTGAAAAATGGAAACTTAGTTTTCTTCACAGTTCAAATGTTTAGAGTTTCTCAAAACCTTTATTGGGTACCGAGTGTTCTTTCTGGGCTACCCTTACAAATCTTTGATTCTTCACTTTCCATTAAAAAAATTTGGTCTTCCATTTTTAGCAGCTAATAATAGCAGATGAAGCCAATTTTTGTGACATTATATATACAAATGTGGAAAAATAAACAGCAGTCAAATTAGTATTTTTCTACCTATGCAAAATACTAAAATATCTTCTAATGTTTCTGACAAAGCAGAAACTACTTGTCAGATCAGTTGAATAACTGGAAATGACTCTTGTGCATGGAAAGAAATGCAGACCAATCTGTTTACAGCCTCTGCAATAGAACATACACAATTTAGTACTGATGTTGTATAACTGGATGAAGGTGAAATGCTATTGGTGGATTCATTTAAATGCCTGTTTTTACACACATGCCTATAGGTTAGTTGAAATAAATAACAATCTATATCTGTAATCAGGCCCTGTATTATTATTCTGAGGAATTCTGTATGATGATAAACTGGGACAATAAAGATTGAAAGGTATATATTCTTGAATATATATTATTTTAATGTATGCCGGAACAAAATATAATAGCAGAGAATTGTGATAAGGTTTATCGGACTAAATTGGAGCCCATTCAGATCAATATTATATTCCATATTCAGTGTTTTCTTGCAAAATAGAATGATCATTCTTTGACATACAGTATCTCCATGTCCGTACAAGCCTCACACATTTTCTAGACTGACCACATTCATCATTTACTTCAAAAAGAACTGATCCAACAATGAGAGAAAGGGAGAATCTGTGAACCCTATGATTTTGTCCCATTTTGGTCTTTTTTAAAAATAGTATTTTAAATAATACTACTCGCCTTGTGTCCTAAGGTTATTACGCTATTTCAAATGAAATGCATTTTTAAAAGACTATATAAAGAGTTATTATTTGTCAAGCAAAGACATTGGCAATGATTTGTAGGGAAAAGCTGAATTCTATCGCTGATGTCTCATTAAAGGCAGTGGACCATGACAAGATCAGAATCTATTTAGGCTCTAAGTTGACATAACATTTTCAGGATTTTTTCAGTCCCAATGTCCAGTTACCATTCAATGTTTATTTCATCTTGATCTTCTAAAACTAAGTGGCCTGGTTTACTTGTATTTCCTGGCCATTTAACAAACTTTTAGAATTGTCTCTTTTTAAATGTTTGCTTAAGCGGGTATTTAAAACGAATGGCACTGTTCTTTAAACTAATTCTCATATCCTGTAAATGGTTTAAAAGCAGAAATAGTTCTTAGTCATACAAAAGTCTCTGATTCTAATTCACATTCTAATTCACAGTTCTATACTGTTTAGCAGTTAGTTATACTTTGGGCCATTTCTGAGAAGCATAATATCAGGTTTGCTTCATCTCTTATGATGGATTTAATTTTCTATTGTTAAAATATTCTTCCAATGTGATTAAGTAAATTAAATGTTTTCAAAGACAAATGTCCTAATTCAACTAAGATTCATACATGTTAAGCGTACTTCTGCACACTGCTGGCTGAATCAACAATTATAGGTTTATCCTCTCTCTCTCTCTCTCTCTGTGATACATATCTTCGCTGAGATGTTCATTCAAACATACATTCTTAGCCACACTCTGGAGCAACAAACTTCTTTTTTAAATATAAATTTTGCTGAACAAGGACAAAACCTTCCAAAGAAATATCTGTATATGCATTGTCTGGGGAAAAGAGGTCACAGGAAACTGCAAGGATAAACAGGAGTAGGAAAACATCACTATGCATCTCTCCATTGCCAGTTAAACACTTCTGCTGGAATGGTTGACTCATCTGTTCAGGAGATAGCCTACATGCAAATACCTGTGTGTATGTAAACACAGAATTATGTGCTTCAACATGTCTAATGCTGTTTGAATGAGAGAAGCATAATTTTGTAAATAACAATATTTGTTTAAGGACAGAGAGGGGGAGAGAGAGAGAGAGAGAGAGAGAGAATGTTATGGCTCCAGAGATCTACATTTTGATAAGCAACTTCCTTATCCTTCACAAATCTCAGAACATTTTCACTAAATAATTACATTTCCTGTATCCACAGACTTAAGGAAAGAATAAAGTTTCAAATTAGTTTTCTTCTGCTACCTGTTTAATATTTCAAAACAATGTCTTAGAAGAGAAAGCCACAGGGGCTTTTAGACATGTTAAAATCTCATATTGTAACATGAGCTTTTGTAGATAATGGCCTTAATTTATCATGTGTGATTAGACTTTAAAAATTGTAAATACAAATTCTCATTAGCAAAATGAGGCAGCATAATTTGTTGAGTTGAACTAACCAAGCCTGCTACTATTAAAAAAGAATCCAGCATTCTTTGGTCTATTCACAGATGGCAGAATTGGAGAAACCATTTTAGAAATATTCTGCAAGAGACTAATGGCATTTTCTTAAGGAACCTGAAAAAAAGAAAACCTTTTTCTTTTTCATTTTCAAATATTTATTTTAATATTTTTTTCATTTTAAAATATTTGTTTTATCTATCAGAAATTTATCTATCAGAAAAGGTATCCGAAATTTCAACCCAGCTTTATGATATACTGAATATGACATATGTCACTTGGCATTTCGTAAAGAAAGAGATTCATTCTAATGGAGTCTTCTGTTCATAATCAACATCTCCATAACATGTCAAGTTTTTGGAGGATGAGAGCCAGGTGGCTTTGTTACAGTTCTGATTCTTGGCAGAACCTTGTATTGCCAGGGTGGCAGATCCCAAACACTTGGCAGGCTAAATAGTTTAAGCATGATAAAGACATTTTGTTTGTTTTCTTTATTTGTTTTCTCAAAGAAGCCTGGCTTTGCAGAGTGCGACAAGATGAGAAATCAAACCAAACCAAACCTGGAAAAACACAAAGAGACATTTTCCACCTTTCACTCTTAAATCACAAAGTATTATATGAAACATTCAGTTTGGTTCAATGCATCTTTATTTCACTCCTAATTATACAAACACAATTCTCCTGATTGGTTATAGTCCAAGAGATATTTAATCAGTTGAATAAATGTACTCTTAACTAAGTCAATGCATGTGTCAACTGCAGTCTCCTATCTTCAATTAGTCTGAGAAATGATACTAAATGCATGATTCTTTTTTTTTTTAAAACTCCCTTTGTTAGGCTAAAGATTTTTAAAGGTTGAATGCACACATAATTTCTCTTTATTTATTTAGCTTTGAAACATAAAGATGAGGCAGCATGGAGTGTAATATTTTTGCATCCTTAAAGAGAATGGAATTGTTCATCATTTGGACATTAGTGGATGAATATCAGCTCAGAATAAAAGAAATATTGGAACAGGTCCAGATAAAGGAACATTGCACACCATGACTTATTTGGTTCAATTTATTCTTATTATATTTCTTGTACGTCATCCATTCCTGCTCTCTAGAAATGGTGTGTGCTGGAATTGGGACAATCTGGCAGTGTGGACAAGACCACTGGAAAAACAGCTTGTGGCTGTACTGGAGAGAAGCTGAACTTTCTCTTCTCAATCCATTTTATACTGAGATTGGCTATTTTATCTTTTTCCCCTTTCAGGGCATGCAGCTAACAAGAGTCTTGATTTTTAAATTGATGTTTAAAGCCCTAATAATTCTTCATATTTAATTCAGCCATGATTGGTTACATGCCAGTAATAAGAGAGGAAATATAAGATAAACTGCTCTAACTACAGTGTCATGAAGAGAAACAATAAACATATTCAACTATGAAGGGATAATCATTATCATGGCTTAAAGAGAAAATCTTGGTTTGAAGCAAACATTTTGAACAAGGTTCATTAAACTGTCCTCACAGCTCTTGGAATATTTCAACTGTGGTAATTAACATAAAAATAGATTTAGTGACACCTGCTTCTCGTTACTGTCAGCTTGCATTTGGGTTCATAAAATATAACTGTAAATAAAATGCACTTTTCCTTCCTAATGTTTATTAAAGGGGATATTATACAGTTTCTCAGAGCTCCTAATGATCAGCTCTTTAATTCAGTAGTGTAAGTTGCTGGGTTCATATGCACAAATACGTGCACGCTAACAGGAAGTACATATTGTCACAGGATCTCTTCCAGCCATTCTATTTTCATCTTACATACTTTGCTTTGCTCCTTCTCTTTCTCTCCCCACTGCCAGCAGTACTCAATCTTCAGTTTCAGTTTGCTGGATGTTTCCGCTGTACACTTTGATCCACGATGCAGTTGTGCTGGACTCTTTCAATGCTAACTGTTTCATTCCAAATAAAATCAGTCCCATGGTTTACTTTTCACCTCAATGCATACATTTAGAATACACTCACATAGTGCAGTTAAACAAATCAAAATAATGCAATTTGAGTATCTTGAAATATTTATACTGAAAGTTACTTGTTCATTAAGTGCATTTTAGCAATATACTGGGCTTTAATAAAAATTTGCTATATTCTGCACTGCGTAAGTGTTTGGTTCTAACTAGTAAATAAATCACATGGTTTAGGAGAGCTGCTTCAGATAATGATTCGGTATAACTACTTTGCAGTAAGCCAGTACAGAACTATTACATCAGAGTTTCTTTGTTTCTCATGAAGGACTTCCAACTTCTAGTCTCCTTCTCTCATTTTCTCTCTGTAATTCTCTCTATCGTTCCATAGACCTCCTCCATTTCTTACATCTGATCTTTTCTTTTCTTTGTTCCAGGGTATTCATTTCCCCATGACCTATTCTTAACATCAGCTTTTCAAATGGCTCTTAAAGCTTGTTAAAAAAATCAAACAAATCAATTGCTTTTACGTTTTTGCACTCGAAACCATTTAAAGTGTCAGCATACTTCAGGTGCAAATACCACTCATGGTCCCTTTAGAGTTTTAGGAATGTCTTGTGATAGGGGTCCTAGCTGGCACTGTTTGTCCATTACACACATCTCTCAAGTTCAAAGGAATCAGGTTCAAAGAAATCTCCTTATCAAAGGAGACATGCATTCATTTTGATTCCTTAGGATTTCTTTTAATCGTATTTTCGAAAACTCTAAATCAAATTGTTTAAACATTAAAGTTAAAAATTTTAAGTGTTGTTTTAACATTAGTTGAATGTTTAAATATGTTTTATACTGTTTGTGATTATGATACACTCATGTGTGTACCACATGGGCACTACTACTTAATAATTTAGATTGGAACTGGACATTATGCTGTTTATTTTCAAAAAGTCTACTATTCTAAGGTTAAGATAAGCAAACCACATAGGCTATCAATATACTGCATATTAAAATCCAAAACATTAGGAATGACTTTCAAAGGTTTTAGCCAGGATGCCCAATTTCTAGCCCTCCATGGCCACGAGAAGAACACCAAAGAAGCCTTTTCAATATTTTTAACAATGTTTAATGTGACAGAAGAAGAAATCTTTTAAATATCTGAGAGTATTCATATTAACTGTTTCATTAAATAAAATCAAATGTAGTATTCTACTTTGATCTGCCTATGCTTTTTTTCTGTGCCCTCTCAATTTTTTTGAGTGAATCCACTCAGAAGCCAACTGTGGCTCTTAGCTCAAAAGAAGTTCCATAGTTTTACCTTTAAAGGACATCCATTTTTTCCATGTGTTTTTTCATGTATACATTCCCAGACTATCAAAACACCGGGGGGGCGGGGGGGGCCTTTGTTTTGCATTCAAGTGAAAGCAGTAGACCATGTACACCATATAAGGTGCCACAGCCAATAACTTCTTAGCTTTGGCCTTGATTATGATAGATAGGCTAAGATTAATTTTACATCTCAATGACATTAGTTCATTCAGTATTTTGCTTTGATGTAGATCTTATTGTGGTTTGACTCATTTGTGTTGATTATATCCATGAGATTTATTGCATAGGTTGGGTTAAAATAAATAAACAAACAAACTAATTAATTAATTAAAGGCATGTAGGGAATTATATTTAATGAAAGTAAAAACAGTACAATGCATTAGTGTAGACACACCATGGTGGCCAACATCTTGTTTAAAAAATGACTTGCTATCAACTTCTCATGTACTAAACATTCCAACAATTCCAACCATATATTCAAATATTTCATAGAGCTGAAAGTTAAACATACCAGTATAACGTAATGCTCAAGTGGCCATAAATAATGAGTGATGCTTTCCCATAGTATATTAAAGCTACGTTTCTCAAAACACTTCATAGTTATTCATGTTTCTGTATTCTCAATACACAGTTGAATCTCTCTTTAGGGAACAGTAAATTCAAGCACAAAGAATAGAAATGATCTGTAAAGTAAGGTAGTGAGTCAGCAGTCCAGCCAGGAACACCAACAAGGATTTCTAATTTTCAGTCTTTTCCTTTAACTCTTTAACTCTAAGGTTATTTGGCAAAGAAAGAGAAAAAGCAAGCATAGATAGCCAAAATCCTGCACCAAAAGCTATATTAGTCTGTGTTCATATTAATAAACCCAAGCAGCATTACATTTTTTGTAGGAATAGGTAGGTGTAGGATCAATGTTATTATTTGTTCCTTTTAATTTTAGCCACTTTCCTACAAGGAGTTCAAGGTAGCATATGAGTTTCTCTTTCTAGCTCCTCCACTTTATTTTTACAATGTTTATGTGGTAGATTCAGGATAGAAAGAGAATTGACAGTTTCAGACTTTGGTATTGGAACAAATTCCCAAGAATACCATGGACAGCCAAGAAAACAAACAAATGGATAATCAAACAAATCAACCCAGAGTTCTCACTTGAGGCACAAATGACTAGGTTCAAATGATCCTACTTCAGGCACATTAAGCAAAGGCCTAGCTCTCTGGATACTTTAATGGTCAGAAAGGTGGAAGGAGAGAGAAGAAGATGACCAGCAGCAAGGTACAGTGGGAATAGGTGCACTGTTGGAAGACTGAAGGGCCAGGTTGGGGACAGATCGTCCTGGAGAAGGTCTATCTATGTGGTTGCTAAGAGTCAACACCACCTTGATGGCACATATTCAATCAATCAATCAATATGTGAGGTAGCTTAGCAACCCATTAAGCTTCATGCATAAAAGGACCTTGAACCCAGGTCTATCCAGTCCCAGTCCAATGTTCCAACAATGCACACTCTGGCTTATAATATGTTCACTCCAATACAAAATCTGTGTTTCTTCAGCTATACTGATAAATCTCTTGTCTGTGTGGAATGCACCCGGTTCTATTCTGAAGAAAAGCATGCACAGGAGTATCTGTTTATTTGAACCAAAGGAACGGGATATTGTGGTTAAGGGAACTTTCAACTGTTTTGGTTAAAAAGGCATATTAATTCCTGTAAATGCTTAACTTTACTGAGTTAGCTGCATTTCTCCCATATTTTGAAAGATTGTGGTTTATTCAACAAATGGCAATTGATAAACCTCTGGTTTATAAACAGATACCATAATGCCATAGATACCTATTCAGTTTTGAATAAGTCTCAATAATTGCACTTTTGAATCCCAACATAGAAAGCAGTTCGGTGCAACATAGGTCATGCAATGTAAGCATTTACTGTATTGCCAAAACACACTTGATTCATTCAAGAGTTCATATCCTTTGCATTTAAAGAGTTAAGCCTGGGTTTGTGAGCATGTCAATCATCATCACTCAGTGAAGCAACTGATTCCTTAGGGGGTCATCAGTTTCAACAAGGACAAAAGTTGACAGGAGAACTATCAGACTGAAGCCTATGTCCTAGATAACATTTTGTTAGTCTTTCCCTATACAGATAGTATCGTCCAGTCGATATAAACTAATCCCTCGGGCAATTTTTGACATTTTAACCCAAGCAGTTAAATATATTTTGGGGCAGTGGTAGTGGTTCTAATAGATGGGAGCAGGGAAAATTAAACTTTCCAAATTTCTATTTGCAATTTTCTTCAACAATTGCCATATTTAACACATTTTCAGATCCTCTGTTATTCTCATTTTAAAATGATAGAATAAGGCTTCCTGCAATTATTTAAGCAATTAATTAACAACATACAGTAGATGTAATATACCCAGGAAATTAAAAACCTGGTTTGCTTCTCTGTGTTATGGTACATTTCCCTTGTTACAGAAAAATGGAAGAGGATGTCTACTCATTTCCCTTAAACTATACACAGAGGGCACAATATTGGCAAAAAATAGAGCTATTAAATCAGGTAGTTTTAGTGTGAAAGTTAAGCATATTCTTACTTTATTTCTACTGAAATCATTGGAATTCTCAAGTATAATAGTTTTGGTTAGACCAGTGTTGTCCAATCTTGGCCACTTTAAGATGAGTGGACTTCAATTCCCAGAATT
>NW_006537817.1:0-11359 GCF_000186305.1 Python bivittatus | reverse complement strand
TATCTACTCACATGTGTTTTCAAACTGTTGGGTTGACAGGAACTGGGGAGGAAACAGGAGCTCACCCTGTTAACACAAAGGCTGGACTCGAACCGCTGAAGCGTTGACCATTTCTGGCCGGCAACTTTCAGCGTCATTAAGCCACTGTGCCACCACGTCCACCAACCCTTTGGATAGATTGTGCTAATTCACCCCTTTGGATCTTCATTGAGTCCCTTTAGAGAAAGTGCCTTTTCTCTAGCGTTATCTGTAATCGTGGCATTTTTTCCTTACATTTGTTTCCCAGATGATTTCTATATTATCCTTTGGTAATTAAACAGCCTGTTCATTTTGTCATACATTTAGTGGTACTTGATTATTTTTTAAATGATTTGCTGTCTTCGTTTAACTGGGTGGTTGCAGTTTCAAATTGACAGCTCACTTCTGTTTAGCCAACTGCCTCTGTCGTGGTGGTTTGACTGGTCAAGAGTTTTGTTGGCTGAAGTTAAAGGGAAGAAACCAATACAGTATAACTATTCTTATACAGACATACCTGAGAGTTTGTCTTACTGAATTCAATACTTTGAATATGTCTATAAGTGTATAAGTGTGTGCATATGTGTGGGTAAGTGTATTTGTGCATAATATTGGATCTATCATTCCCACCCACCAAATTGTTTCTTTTATGCTGCAGTATAGAGCAGGGATCACCTGGTGTTCTATTTTCTATCTCTATTCTGTTGCTGTTAATGCTGGAATCACCAAAGGCCACTCTCTTTGGGAGTGTCCATGCTAATCACCCACAAAATTGTTTCCAGTAGCTTTGGAACACTCTGCCTTTTGGTATAGAGTTAGATTTATAGAGCTGTAGTCTTTCAGAATTGTTGAGAGTCAGGCGGCAAAGAAGTTTAATAAAGCATCATCACTATCATCACCGTCATCATCTAGATTGTTGTTATTAAATCCTCTGTCCCTTTATCTCTTGCCCATTGTTCATGTCTGTCTCTCCCTGCTTTTGCCTGCCTTTGTCTCATTTTATCAGTGAACTCTTTTGTTGTTTGCTGATGTTTAATAATTAAGCTATATTTTTGGCTAGCTGAGTGTGTGTGTGCTTGCTCTGATCTGGATAGAGGGATTGACTGGGAGTGTGCTGGGTGCAAACCAAACTGGATATTTAAAGAGTAATTTTTCAGCACATAGTGATATGTGAATTGATTAAATAAACTGAACTCAGTGGAGTTCATTTCTAGGTTGATAGGTATAGGATTTTACCGCAGGGCATTTCTTTTTAATTCTAAATTTTAAAACTAATTTCCAAATGTATCAGTTTGCTCAAGATAGATGGGAGATAAATAATTTCCAAAATAATTCAGAACAGCAATCGAGTTGTATATATTGTGAAGAAATAACGTGGAACAGCCTTTGCAGCTTCTGATTCATCCCAGCAGTGTGATTCTTATTATTTTTATCTTGATGCCAGAGAAGGTATAGGAGACTGTTTCCCATACTATTTGTGGCGATGGTACCAAAAGGCAACTATATTTCACAGCTGTAATATGCCAGTGCTGTGAATAAGACATCTATAGAATGGAAAATGAATCTAAAAGAAGATTTACATTGTTTTTGAGGAAGCAAGACTGTAATATTAATGAACCTAAGTCAATAATACAATACACTGTTTGATTACTTTTTCTTCCATGGAGCATTCTTATATCTTGGTATTCTTAATATAAAAATGTCAGTTTAAAAGTCAAGAATTATTACAGTCTTCAGACAGCAAAATTATTTACTGTATGGTGATAATATGATATACGTACATCGTTATTCTGCTATTGAATTTTATAGTTGTATAGTCCATTCTCGGTTCTTTTTTTTTTTAAGGCCTAAATTGTATAAGAAGGCAATTCAAATTCCATAGTAAAATACTGGAAAATAATGGGACTTGATTATGCTTATTAAGCAGATTTGCATAAAATTATTTTCTGACCACACTAGAAGTGGAGGCCCACAGACTGAAGTCTCATATCTCATACTGCAATTTCTACAAAGTCATTTGCTGTTTTCAGAACTTATAGGCATTGCTGACACATGTCACACAAGCAAGTATTAGGCACTTTTTTTAAAACAAAAGCTGGAAAATACCTCATTTTTGTGTAATAATGCATTCTGCAATATTCCTACCTTTCTATATATATTAAATGTTTACAGTTCATTTAAATTGTACCAGTAAAGAACTCCCCAACTAATAAAAAAGCTGATATATATATTTGTGGTTTCAAATTTACTTTCAGAGGTTGCTAATTGAAATACAAATTACAGTACTTCTTACTTGCCTTGCATGTAAATGTCATCTTTTTTTCTTGGGATCAGCATTGATTTTCAAGCAAGCATTCTTTCTCAGAGGGAGCAATCTGGGAACTGGGTGCATGCATGCCAATAAAGTCAAGATGGCAGCTGTGATCACACAGTCGAAGCTGTGACCACACAAACGAGTGCCTCGTGTAAAAAGGGTCAGGTTTTAATTGTGCAGTTGCAGCCACCACCTTGACTTTTTTTACCCTCCCACAGATACCCCTGCCCTGAATAGGTGTGGCCTGAAAGCAAAAGCCTTGAACGTCTGCCAGAGAACTTCCATGAGTCTGTTCCGTTTTTCATTTTCTTTTGCTTCTCTTAAAAGGGAGGCTCAAAAACACCATCTGTACTAGATTAATTTTTCTAAACAAACTTGGATAATAAAAATGCTTCAGCCTCCACTACAACTCTCTTGGGTATCCAGCTATTATCCCCTATTGAGTTGGTACTTAACCATTCAGATCCTGAACAATCCATACAGAAAAATAAAGCATAACATTCCTGTTTATTATTGCTTTAGCCGAGAGGCGCTGACATTAAACAGTTCTGCACTGCTGCTATAAATCAGCAGGCTACGGATGTTCCCAGCGTGAGGCAGAAGCTCCTTGGTTACAGCACTCATCAAGGCAACCAGCTGCCAGAATTTTTCAAATTAAACTGTTATTACTGTAGTATTCATTAGTCACTTACTGACTATTAAGATATTTTTATATCAAAGCCATTGACACTGGATATTGCGTTTTAATATGAGAGTTATATATAAATATGATTAATTGGCCTGTGTCCATTGGCCAGCTTCACTTAGAACTCAGAAGAGACTTTTGCTTTTGAAGGTGCTGGCCTGGTCTCCCCAAATTAATGGTCTGCTTTGGGGTGGGTTGATCAACAGTGCCCTCCAAGGCAGGCATGGGTGTGTCAGGTAAAGGGCTCCCTTTCCTAAAAGGGGGAACTGACCCTAAAAGAAGATCTTGGATTCAGTAGCACAAACACACCCAAAGCCCTTAGAAAGCTTGTAAAGAAGATCTGAGAAAACAAGGGGGGAATAGGATTGAGCAATTGAGCTAAGTCCTTGGACGTTTAGGACTTAGCACTTATTTTCATTTCTATTATAATAATACAACAAAACAAGTATCATAAGCTGAAAATTGTCATTTTGCGGCTGAATTTCACTGGGGTGATCTTGGAAAGGAGATCAGATATATGCCATCAATTATCCACCTCTGCTGTAGATCATAGAATCAAAGGGTTGGAAGGGACCAGGGAGGTCTTCTAGTCCAGACCCCTGCCCAGTGCAGGAATACCCAGACCATTCTGGACAAATGGCTGCCCGGTCTTTCTGGAAAATCTCCAGTGATGGGCCACCCACAGCTTCAGGAATCAGGCTCTTCCACTGCTTAATAGCTCTCACAGTCAGGAAATTCCTCCTTAGTTCAAGTTTGGATCTCCCTCTGTAAAGTTTCCAATTATTGGTTCTTGGATTAACTCACATAGCATAGAGCAGAGAAGTTTGGCTGAATAATCATTTTATTTAAAATAGCTTAGATTGATTAGCTGATGTGACATGATCAATGGAATTTTTCACTATGTTTTGGGGCTTCTTTCCTTTCTAAAATGCCATTTCAAAAACTAGGGCCAGGAAGACCTTATGAAGATGAGTCACTTAACGCCTCGATAGAATATGATTTTAGCACCTTGTTGCAAATATCCATAATTCATTACCAACAGGGTGGGAGCGAAATCACTAAGCTTCAGAGCTGAATAGGGAAACCAGTATTGTTTGAATCCATCACATGGTGCGATAGAATGAGTGGACAACCCAGTGTTCTCTGTATGTTTTGGTCTGTCTCCTACAATTCCTTACTGTTGGTGCTTGTTCACTACTGAGAATTCAAAGCCCAAACATCTGGAGGGCACTAGGTTTCCTTTCCTTGCTGTACAAAATGCAGACATAATTTCAAAATAGCCTGCATACTCATTAGGGACCTCTGACTATATCAGAGAAAGTAAATGGAGCCAGAGAAATGGAAGAGATTCTCTTAGCCCTTTTTGCAATCCATGTTCTTTTTCCTTCTTGTTTTTGGTGAGTACTCCTCTCTTTTAGAGGAAATCAGCTGAGCCTTTATTGTTGCTGTTATTGTACAGAAGCAGGAAGCAAAAAAATGTCAACAATGTTTTCTTGTCCTTAGGAAGTAATAACCTACTGCTATGGCAACGCTCAATACTGCTGTCTCCGAGCGCTCTGAGGAAAACTAATGAGGAATGATTTAACGAACGAAATGATTGGATAGATGTAACATTGGCAAGGCTTAGAAAGAAAAGAGTTCACAAGGTTCAATGAGAACTCTTTTTAATATAACTGTCAGAACTTCTTTCCAGATTACTGTAATTAGACTGTGAAGACAGAAACGCTATTGATGGGTTGCTGGAACTTCTGTTTTTATGGTCTAATTTATTCATTCTTATATTTAGACCAACCATCATTCATCTCAAAGATTACATTATATTTTAAAACAGATTTTTTTTAAAAAAAGTGATAATATAACATAAATGCCAAATTATACCTGTCAAACATCTTAATGAGTTTAAAAAATGACAATCTATTAGTTCTCATTAATACATATTTTAATTATATAAAGTCATGATTAAGTGATTAATTAAGATTAATCCTAGCTAGGAATTGTGGAAATTGTGGTCCTAACAGGTCTAGACAACAGCAATATGATTTGTGTTTAAATAATGGTTTTAGGGGATGATTTTAAGGAAAGGCCATCATTGCTTCGAAGAAAAGATCCCAATTTTATTCTCTGGTAATAAGAGCTCAAGATTTGTGGTCCATCCTCCCAGGGAACAGAACACAGAACAATTGCTTTAAGTTACAAGAAGGCGGATTCTGGCTGAACATTAGGAAACATTTCTTAACAATAAGAGCAATTCAACAGCGGAAACAAATCACAGAGAAAAAATGGTCTCTCCTTCAATGGATATGTTCAAGCAGAGTTAGACATACATCTATCCAAGGTGCTTTAATCTGGATTCCTGCACCGAGAGGAGATTGAATTTTATGACCTAAATTTCACCTTTCAAGTCTCCTTTATGAGCATTCCAATCAAAAACATTAGCAGTATTTGATAAATTCTGTTCATCCACATCATTTAAATTGTACAAAACTCTTATATGAAATACAAAACAGGCTGTCTTGTAAGTCTTAAAAATATATAGGAAGAGGACTTGAAATTTGAACTTGATGAGTTAGATTGGAACTCTTCAACGTACAAACTTTAATTTCAATTTTGGCATGTCATCCTGAAGTGGCTATTTAAAATGCAAAAATGGTACTGCACTTCATAACATTGCATTATATTAATCAAAGTCCTTAGGTTGAAGGGTCTGTAATCAAAGCCATCTCTGGTGCCAGTGTCCATTTAATTACTCATTTTTCTTCAAAATGTGAGGAAATTGTAAAATAATATACAATGGTCTTTAATAGTTAATTTTAGGGTAGCTTTATTGTCCATTTTTCTCAGGGCATACAAAATGGTGCAACATAAGAAATACATAAAATTTTTGTTGTTAACTGTCAGATTTACTAAAGCAAAATACAGCAGCAAAGGATCTAGGAGAAATTAAATACTATTTTATTGACATCATTCTTATTTTTAGTTATATCAACCACTTAATCCCTAATAGATTACTATCCATTATATGCATGGATGTATATAAATTCTGATAGAAATATTGAATTTGGGTGTTTAAAATATAAATATTGCCAAATTATGAATGTCTTGTTGGTTTGTTTTTATATAATTTACTTTGCAATTTTTCTTATATTTGTTTTTAGTATCAGTAATTTTATCACTATATTGAAATACAGTTTTAAAAAATCAGAATTTCTAGCCCATTTAAGTCATGTCAGTGAAGTCTAACATGGCATTTGCAATCCAAAAGCTCTGAAGGGCATGAGGTTGAGAAAGCTGGACAAGAATGACCTAGATGTATCAATCAGTATAGAAAAGGATGGGCACCATTACGATAGGAAGGAAAATTATAGATATTTTAACCCTTATGGATCATGATCACAGCATCTGTTACTTGCATAAGAAATAAAAACCCCAGCTGAGTATATTTCTTGTGCCTGTCTCTGCTATTTGTAATTGCTTCTTCCATGAATGATGTCATGTCTATTTGATTTGATTTAAGCTAACATAAGTATTTTTAATGAAACAAGACATAAATGTGTTCATTAGTCTCATTTTTAAAATTTTCCTTAAAAGGGGTGGGGCGGGGGGGAGGGAGAACAATTCCGCAGTCATTCCAAGTCCACAATTTTACCTCTTGCATGGCTATAATAAAGGGACATTATCAAGTCTTACCTCAGAACACATCTACAGTGGAAATTTAAAAGACATCACCTCACCTTTGGGAACCCTAGTTGTGCCAGTTAGGAACTAGGGAATCTTCTTCAGCTTCACTGGACTATAATTGATCTAATTTAGTTACAATGAAGGTATGCCCCCAGTCAACTAGCTAAACATGATTGCTTGAGTGAAGTACCCTCTCAAAGGTGATTTGTAAAGCAATGCAGCCCTCGCTTTTAAGAGCAAAGTGGTTGCACGGTTTCACCTTGCCTCTCTTCTGGGACTTCCACCAGTAATTATAATAGCAGGAAGAGGTTCTGCCCATGACTGGAATCCTCCTCTAGACTATTGCAAGTGGCAGACAAGGTGACATGAAGCACCTCATTGAGTCAAATCATATTGCCTCTTCATCTCAGTCAGGAGAGTCACATCACCTCTACAGCACAAAGTGGCTCACTGAGCCAAATCCAATTCACCTCATACAGGCTCATAAACAAGCACATGGCTAATTAAAATGATGCTTCTAGACTAACCCTTTCTAGCACCACGTGAAGGAATGTAGATGCAACCTTGGGAATAAGGAAGGAATGTGAGCCATTATGGAGGGACTTAGACAAGATTACTCAGTCCTGAGAAAGAGGAAAGCATGAGAAAGGAATTAAAAATAACCAGATCTTTATTTTGTTTAGTATAAGATGGGACAGAAAGAAATTTGACAGGCTTTTGAGATTCTATTATTCTATTCTACTGCAATAAAGAACATTCCTGGAATCCCTGTTGTCCCCATCTCTTGCTTTTGCCTACCTTGAGGGAAGAATACCATCAAGTCACTGGTTTTTATTGTTTTTTTCCTGCTTGCTGAAGAGGAAGACTGAGAGAGAGAGAGAGAGAGAGAGAGAGAGAGAGAGAGAGAGAGAGAGAGAGAATGCTTTGTTCAATCTATTATATTAGGCATAAGAGATGTGTGGGTGGCAGTCAGGTCCCTTTTTTTATTTCAGAAACTGGTCCATCATGTACACATGCAGATGATTTTGATGTAGTTCTGTTATTGGACATACCTTTTTCAACTAAGAAGCTAGCAAAATAATAAAACGTTACTTTTCTGCACTCTAGTTTTTTTGTGGCCTAGTTTGCTTAGTGGGCAGTGGTCCAGATTGCTCAGTGGGTTAGGCCCTGCAGGATACTGTCCATTTCCCAAATTCTTTCTGGTCTAGTTCCCAGCGTAGTTTCCTTTCATTCTCTTTAGCTATTATTTTTCTTCATTTCTCATGCTATGCTTCTGTGCTTTAGAGAAAAGCCAAAGTGAAGTTGGGGGAAAGGAGATTTCCAAGAGGAAAGAAAGAACTCAGGGACACATGACAGCCAAGTCCCATATCTTTCTGATTAATAAAACTGTGACATTTAATTATATGAGTTGGAAAAAAGTAAGTATGGATTTTTTTGTTATTGTAGATACACAAAGAAAGGGAAAGGTGAGTACGTACCTTTCTTTTTCTTGTTTTCTTTCTTTTTACACAACCTTTTAGGCAAAACTATACAGAAAGAACAGGTTGGACCAGCAGAAATCTGAAAAAGTGTAATGGGCAGAATGAGGATAAAGAAATTTACCATCCTACCTTAAAGAGGCCTCAAAAAAGTGAGAAAAGAAGCAGTTTTCTGGAATAAATGTGGAAGCGTCCTACTGAATGAAAACTATAATTTGTACTTATTCATATTAATTTTAGGTCAACAAAACCTTCCCTTTCTCATTCAAGACTATTAATAAAACAACCCTAAATTCATCTCCTCAGAACTAAGTCCCCTTTGAGGACAGTGGAGAGGAAGCAAACAGAATTTTCCTGAATGGATGACAGCAACCCTTAAACCTGTACCTCCAAATAGCTGCTCTCTGGCGGCTGGTGTCAATCTCAGGGAAACAAGTGTTTGATTTAAAGAGTGCCATGTATGTATTCATGCCTGCATATATTGTGTATTTTTTAATCATAATGGGATATAACTTGAAGAAACATTAGACCCTTATGAGTGAATGAAGTCTACACATTTCTTAGAATTGGAATACAAGGTGTTTTGAGTTACTATGATGCAGATTATTAAATAGCCTCTACTTTTTTGGATGAGGGAATAGAGACGATTGTTCTTTAGATTGATATAAAACATAAGACAACTAGAACACTGAAAGGATGAAGTGTGGCCAATGTCATAAAATTGTTGCAAGTGAATAAAAGAGTAGGGTTAACTTGAAAAATAGTACAACTGATTTTATTTATTTATTTATTTTTGCATTTAAAAAAAGCAAGGGGTTGGAATATGTTGTAAAAAGAAAGGTGAAAAGAATGGAATCAGATGGAAAGATGGACAGATAGATAAATGATAGATAGGTAGATGATAGATAAAAGATCTAGGAATGGAAATCTAAAAAAACAATTAATCAATCAATCTAATTTAAGAATGATAAGAATTGAAATTAAATCAGTTGGTTGTTTGCAGGATACAGTGCTGCCACACACATAACCATACAAACAGGGTTATCTAGTCAACAGTGTGTTGCAATTGTAGGGGAAATGAATATAAAACACTCTTGTGTCTCTCAATGATCTTATCATTGACTCAAAAGGCTATGACTGGAGTAACCTATTAAGGATAGACTTATGGATTCATGATTTTACTTTGGATGTATTAATCTTCAAATCCAGTACTTTTACCTTCTCACCCTCTGAATTACATATCAGAGACAGACCGGCAATAGATTTTGAATCAGAAACTTAGGCAGCTCCATCTCTCTTAGAGTGCAAAATCTCTCCAAATTGCCTGTTATGTACTAGATTTCAATTTGCAGTAATTGAAATACAATCCTTCTAAAAACCTTATTCTTTGTAGATGACCAGAAGTCACAGATTAATTGTTGATTAACTGTTAAATTAGTTTAAAAGCAGTGCCTACTGAAAGTAGTTCAAATGCTTGGATTTGTGAATAAAATGTTAACTGCATTTGTATCTATAATATTTAATACATGAGATCTGGCCATTCAACTGAATTATGGTTCACAGTAATAGAATGTTATGTTAGAAGATCAGTGTATGATTTGTAATATGTAAGTATCAGTTCTGCATGAAGGTAAATTTGCCAACTTTTTGTAAGTAGCTAATATAGCCTTAATACGAATATTACACAAAAACTTAACATATGTGATATTAACAGAACATGAACTTCATTAAAGTTTCTATAATGTGAAGTGTTTGCAATAACTGAAGAAACAATTTGTTCAGACTAGGCTGTTTTTAGTTTTACTTGTAGATGATTAGGGCATTACATGATAGCTTTCTAATTATATAAAGATACCACCTCTCCTGACTTCTTTGCTTTTTTAAAAAGATACTGAGAAAGATGCTTTATCCTTAGGAATGAGTAGGGGTTACATTATTCTACAACATTTTCTGTCTGGAAAATGATCTAACAAGTGAGGGATCATCATCAGTTTGTCTCTTCTGATTTGTTGTTCAGTCGTTAAGTCGTGTCCGACTCTTCGTGACCCCATGAATCATATTGCGCCAGGCCTTCCTGTCCTTCACTGCCTTCTCTTCTGATGCCTTTCTATTAATGAGTTTTTGTTATATCATAACAAAAATTATATATGCTTTCTTCCAAGTTTGTACTGGTCTCTGCATTTGCTATTACTTCCCTTTGGAGCTATTGTGAATGTCAAAACATGATCCTGGAGGATTTAGCCTTATTAATGAGAATAGTTGCAGAACATTGAATTAGTGCGAGAGTACAGATAATAAGACTGCACTCTAGCCAATCTGATGTATAGTTAGAAATAGGGGCAGAAAATAACAGTCTAGGCTTTGAAAATATTCCTGAATCCTCAAAAGTCTAGATATATAGACTATATTTCATTATCAAGTTGCATCCTAATCCATAATTTTTAAAAATATATGGGCAGTTGCCATCAAGACTGTGACCTTAATGTAATTATGCATACAACAAAGTTTTTTTAAAAAAATTGAGCCAAACTAATGGGAAGTTAAATGTACAGTAGATCTTTCATAGGGGACATACTGTAATCAACAACAATGGAGGGAGGGAGGAAACAATTCCATTCATTTTATTTAACCTTACAAGGAACAGATTATTTTATGATTATTTTATTTTTAAATAATTAAAATTGATATTAGCAAATACCAAAAAAAAGGCAAGGAAGGCAGGAATCAACTATTATGAAGATAAAGTGTCTTCTAAAATCAGGAATATTAGTGGATTAATTCCATTAACTCTAAAAGATAGAGGACAATAGATGGTGCATCACACTGTTCTTATCCAATCTTGTATCATAAGAAATCATTCTGCAGACTGTGATTATGGTGCAGGGAAAGAGGAGTGATGTGGAGACAAAAAAAAAGTATAGTGGGTTAAAGAAATTGGAATAGTACTGGAAGACACAGCTTCCAGTCCACTCTGAACCACAGAAACTGACAAATTGATTTGAAGTGATTTGAACTGATTTGAACTGATTAGCTGCCCAACTCCAATGGGATCTTTGGACCAGTCAATCTCTCTCAGCCCAACCCATCTCACAGATTTATTGTGAGGAAAAATGTTGTTGTTGTTGTTCTTCAGTCGTTAAGTCGTGTCCGACTCTTTGTGACCCCATGAACCATATTGTGCCAGGCCTT
>NW_006537816.1:55613-70243 GCF_000186305.1 Python bivittatus | reverse complement strand
CTAGAAACCAGGAGACCATGAGTTCTAGTCCTGCCTTAGGCACAAAGCCAGCTGGGTGACCCTGGGCCAATCATTCTCTCTTAAACTAGTCCAGGCAGTCACCAAGAGTCAACAATGACTCAAAGGCACCAAAAAAAAAAAAAAGGAACCGCAACAGGACATGATCAAATAATATACACTCAAAAGCTTTCACATTTATTATATTTCCAACATAAAGAGAGCCAGTCTTTTTAAAAGCATCCATTGGGCAGTCCAATATAGTCTCCAAAGAACTTTTTGTTGAATTACCCTAATTTTGAAACCTCTGATTTGGTAGTATAAGATATTTTAATTCTCCATTCCAATTTTACTTTTGTAAAATTTTCTATATTACCCAATTTTACTTTTGTAAAATTTTAAAGCTGCTGATAATGTTGAATTCTTTAATTTAACAATTTGACTTTAAATTGTTTTTTTTTAACTAACAATTAATACCGATAAACAAATGGAATAAAAAAAAAAAAACCTAGCAACTAACATTTCTATAAAAATCTCTTCTAACACATTCAAAGTTACCAGAGTTTCAGAGACTACTAAAGTACCCAGAACAAATAATAAATACTGAATATTGCCATTCAGCCATTTAAAGACAATTATATTCATTTTGTATTATTATAAAGGTTTTAAAAAATATCAATTAACTGATTAAGGGCAACTAACCCATTTTCAACCATGTTTCCCAGAGAGACTTTTTCATGCCATTTTGAAACAAGGTGAGTACAGTTTGTTAATTTCTCATGGGAATGCAATTCACATTTTAATTTCATACCCACTTGTGTTAAAATATGTCTAAATGCCTCTGTCACCTCCAAATATGTCTAATTAGAAATATTACCCACTTCTTACTATAGTTGGAACCCAGTACTGGCCAGGATTTCAGAGGTGTCAGATAAGAAGTTTCCAGTTTAGGCTACAAAGATATATATGCAATATTTTGGTCACTCCAATACCTTATTGAAATTAACAAACAGGCCCAATGATATTGTTTAAAATCTGGAAACTTAAAACTACTGCTTCAATAGAGGAATTATTGGTGTTTGACCATTCCATAAAAAATCATGATTAAATTATCTATTTGTCTGAAGTAACCACGTGGAATTAATACAGGCAACATGTTTAAGTTATATATCAACATTGAAGCTTTCTTCATTTTCACATTATTCATGGGTATGATCAATTCACCTGTTAAAGACACATACTTCTACAGCTTCTGACATCAATGTACACAGACAAATGAGTTTCACATACAGATGTTGGTGTAAGGACTTGTTGCTGGTAAATGACAGAATCTGAGAGCATGAAAAGTCTGTACCTTTACCTTGCTGGATCACCTTGCACACCTATGCTTTTTTTTTTAGATTTTTTTTAATAAAAAAAATAAAAAAAATTATTGTTTAAGGAACTCAAAGTGGTGAACATTCCTAATATTCCTTCCTCCTCCTATTTTCCCCACAACAACCACCCTGTGAGGTGAGCTGGGCTGGACTGAGAGAGAGTGCCTGGCCCAAAGTCACCCAGCTGGCTTTTTCATGCCTTAGGCGGGACTAGAATTCAGTCTCCTGCTTTCTAGCCTGGTGCCTTAACCACTAGACCAACCACTGGCTCTTTATAGAGTTTGTGGCCAAGGCAGGTTATTTTGTTAATCAGCATACTTCTTTACTTGATTGTTCAAGTAAAATGAACTTGCTGTTCTTGTAAGTCCAACTAAAAATTACACCAATCTGTTGTTTTAATCAAATGCAGACAATTGTAGCCTGTGCACTGGAATGTTCTAGAAGCGGAAAGACCTCAGATTCATGCTATGAGACTTTGACTGTAATATACATACATTTAATCAAAAATTATTTAATATAGCTAACATCTATTAACCTGTTTTTTATTTTATCCAAATCTATCTTATTTTTCATCTCTATGCAGAGGTTCCCATAGCAACACACAACAGAAACAATGCTGCTCCAAACGAAGTTGAGGAGAATCTATTCTGAACTGCTCTATTCTCTAAAACTGCAATTTAACTTGGGATTTCCTACCCCTGGACTATTATTTTTAATGAAGGGAATCTTAACAGAAAACTCTCATTTATCCCAGGCCTAAAGCAATGGTTGTTAAAAAAATTACATTAAAAATCTGCATATGTATGTCATTAGCCCCCAACATCATCAAAGTTTCCAAGAAAAGGCCCAGTTTAGTGTGCTAATGAATTGAGCAGTTTCTCAAGCACCATCCCTGCTGTATCAGATGGGATAAAGACTAATGTGCTAGCTAAAGTCCTGCTTATTAAGGAATTGGTGAGAAAATATGACATATTAAAACAATGAACAGTTCAGTGACAGCAGGAAGCAATTCCAGCACACAGGCAGAATCTATAAAGGAAACCACCACAGCTTTTTGATGTTAAACAACTAACAACTATTTCACATGCTGCAAAGCTTAGGAACAGATGGTTGTATCATATTTAAAAGTTTAACACTCAGGGTCAAAAGTCACAATTGCCTTATACTGCTGCTGTCTACTGGTGTATATGTCTGTTTTAAGTGAAAAGCAAGTATTTAATTATAACAACTTCAAAAAGTTTGGGGTTTTAAGATTTGAGATATAATTTTTTTTTTTTTTTAAGAAGACCAGAAGATGAATACTTGGTTGGAGGACAAGGTGGGAGGTCAGAGACACTTACTCTGAAAGTGTATACATTTTGCAATCTATTACACACATTAAATACTTGAAGAGAAAGAGTAATGGTGTAAGATGAATAGCACTTCATAAACCTGTTGAGAAAATTATCACCTCCATGAATTAAGCAAGGATAAAACACAGACAGGGTAGTAATCTGCAACCAGCAAACACTTTCTTTTTATTCATTTTCCAGTCTGAATTAGCAAAATATGATTTCTCAGAAATTATATGATATTTTAAAAAAAGGAATCATAAACAACAAATCTACCTTCTTCTATAGTATAAGTAGGGGACTTAAAAAAAAAAACACCAGTACTTTATTCCACTTACGTGAAAAAAATAATTATTAGGAAAAATAAGATGATCTTCTTTTCTAAATCTTTGGGACGACAGGCCTTTGGCTTGGGATAGGCTGATGTAACAATGTCTCCCTTTCAAAATTTAGTCTAGTTCTGACACAATAATGTACACAGGCACAACAAAATGTTATACCCAAATCTGTCCTCTGCATTTTAAAGGAAGATTAATTAATTAATTAATGTAGGATGCACACGATGCACTTAACTTCTCAGATCTGTCCATTAGCATTTTTTTTTTTTTGGCCTATAATAGGATCCTATACAACGTGAGACACAGAACTGTTGCAGACACATATGTGTGCCTTTAGTGTCTGATTTGGCAAAACACTTTAGAGGTGAAAAACCTTACATTGGATAATTTCAGGGTTTCTTCATCAAAGCTAAACTTAAAGAGAAATCTTATTTTTACAAACAAGGATTCATATTTCTATACCGACACACATTTACCTTTCAGTCCAACAATCAAGTACTTATATTCTGCTCATATATGAACATCTTCAGATGATGCTTCAAAAGACCTTAATGTGTCACCACAAGCCACAGCAAGGATTTTAGTTTAAAGGAAGATTTTACTATTTTTGTCCTTTTTTTTACATTTTATACTTTTCTCCCTCAAATGTTTCTACATATAAGCAGCTACTATTTTAAATCAGGCTTGGTTGCAATGCCACCTGGTGGTACAAAAAATGAACAGATTTCTTTTGAAAAGATTGAAAGGTCTGATATTGGAAAGAAAAGCAAAAAAGACTTTTACATACAATCTAGAAAAATGTTTAACATTTATGTATATAGGAGACAGTAGTACCAGGAATTCCCAATTAGTTCATGCCTTTTGAAGTTGAATACCTGGATCAGATGAGGATAAACATTTTTTTTTCCTCATCTGAAGAAAAAAAATAATAATGCTGAAGCCTTAAAGAAAGGTTCCTGAATGGCTTTGTAAAATTACATTGGATAATTAATTCCATAGTAAGAATGTTTTTATGGTGTGTTTTGGTGACCCCTTATTACCATCAAGTTCACAATGCTGGTGGGCTGCCTTTTAATCCCCTTGCAGACAAAGACCCTAAATAAACACAGATCCCTTCCTGGGAAAAAAAGTTCACTCTGGTTAAATGGTAAGGAAACGAGTAAATCATTAGTAATCTTTAAAGCCAAAGCTATAAACTCAAGTTACCTTAACTTAAAATGAAAGTGTCCTGCAAGAGTTTCAAAGTTCTGTCACAGATAGAAATCTCCAGCTCTTGACTCCAGACTAGGCGCCAGCTGATAAACAAACAATTTAAGTTAAGAACTGGAGAATTCCCAGCTTTTGGGTTTAATGGCTTTGACCAACAGTATTTATTGCCTTCAGTTTTATTCTCACTTAGCTCTAAGAGGAAATTTAAACTCATCATCTTAAAATTCCATATGGAAAACGGTCAACTCACCTGATATAGCTCCTTTTACCAAGTGAATTTTAGTCCTCAGCTGAAGTGAGGTAATGGTGTAAACTAATTAACTGCAGTTTAAGGCTGACTTTTTAATAGGTTAAATAAATTTTGTTCAAAATGGTTTATAATCTCTTTGGACCAGTGTTAATGCTGAAGAGTGTAGCTTTGCCATTTCTAGTCTGAAGTTCTAGTAGTAGATACCCATAAAAAGGTTGGCCAGTAAGATGCAGGGGACATAATGTTATATTTTGGTCTAGAGAGAATTGGGTTCAAAGACCTTTCTCACCATAAGGCTCACTGAGTGGCTTTGTATAAATTCCTTTCAATCCAGCCTACCTTAAAGGATTGTTATGATGGTAAAATTAAAAGAAGAATAGGGGTGGAGGAAGCCCTAAGCTCCTTAGAAAAATACTACTTTGTACGTTAGTGTAAAATTTTGCATTATTGGATCAAAACTATTGTACAGTGACTGAAAATACTGATACCATGCCTTTCTGTTATATATACAAGTGTTCAAGGCAGTTTGCAGTTAACATAGTTGAAATCACAATACACAGTAATATCAAACAAAACCAGCAGGAAAAAAAAATTGATAGATATAATGCACAAACGTATCCTTCAGCTGCATGATTGCAAGTTATTTCAAGTTTTAAAATGTAGTGATAAATACTTCTGAATTTAGCTTGGGGCTGTATCAGCTATAAAATTCTTGATTCATTAGAAACAGTGAATGAATCTAACTGATTTGCAACCGTGTACATGTACACAAAGGCTTACAACAGAGGTTGGTTAAATGTGGCTGTACAATGCTTGGTTTCATCACCTCCAAGCAATATAACTAATGATTTAGAATGAGAGTCAAATTCAACATATGATGGTCAGCAAGTTGCCTACCCATGATTTAACACTGTTGGCAATCTTAGTTAGATGTTACAAATAAAGCCTAATGAAATTAATAATTAATTCTAAAATGTGCATAAACTGTTAATATTGATAATCTTCCAAAGAACACTATATATGCTTTGTAAAAATGGTTATCGTAGCAAAAGATTTAATTTTTCTTCACATTTTTCAGTTAATACCATCCTATATTTGGTTTTCAAGACTATAGTCTACCATAAAGAAATGCTGCTGGCTGAGAAAAAAGAAAAGAGGAATGACATTCTAGCTTAAGATTTTGGCAATAAAATGTTGAAAAGGATAAAATTTCCCAAGATATATACCTGAGAAATTCAGCTTATCTGAGAAATTCAGCCCTTCACCCAATAAAAAGAAATCAATCCAAATGGTAGTTTGGCCTGACTTAGGCATTGGTAAAGGAACAGCACCTTCTTCTACAGCTGAGGGCAACAGTCTAAATTTGTGATGCAAGTCAGGTTATGTAACACATGGCTCATGTGCAGACATTTTCCTCCCAGTGAAATCTTAATCCAACTGATGGCTCCTAACTCAAAGTAAGGAATCACGCAATTCAAATTTAACCTTTTTTCCCCTCCATTTGACAACTATGTTTGCAATATGTTATATGTAACAGTTGCATCAAGTTTGCATCAAGAAAGCACTTCTACATTTACATGAAGCAAGATACTTCTGCTCACACACAAGACTGGGCAACCTGTTTTTCCCTGGTCTTTTTCTTATCCATGCTACCATTCAAAGGTGCCATATAAATACCATGTAGATTATTCTTAGTAGCAGAATATTTTGAATACTAAGCATCCTTACTTCTTCTCTCAGAGGTTTGCACTGTTTACAACACAGAGCTATGCATACAAACTCAAAACTAAGCTCCACTGAGTTCAACAGACTTTTCTCTAAGACAGAGGTTCCCAAATTTTCTCAGTTCATAGTGCCCTTAGCATGTCAGTAACTTTCTTCACAGCACTCCAGTGCTTCCCAAACTCTGTACGGTGGCACCCCTGGAAACCACAGCTAACTCACTAACAGTTCTGTTTATTAATTAGTAAAATATTGTGCAGCACCTCTGTGAGTTTGCTGAAGTGCCCTGTGACACAGAGTTTGGGAACTGTAGCTCTAAATGGGTATAAGTCTGCTGCTAAGATTGTGACCTAAAGACTGATCCATTTGAGTGAAAGTAACTTAAGACCTACTTAGTTCCAATAAAAAATGCTTACCATGGGCAAAATAATACTTTACACTTTTATTTGTGGCAAACCATACAAAAATAACGACTTGGTTTCATATACTAGGGAAAAATAGTTTCATACAGAGATATCATTTTCAGTTTTCCAGGAACAGCACAACTGATTTTATATGAATGCAGCTGATCTTTCACCAACGTTCTTCTACATCTCTTCTTTTTCATTGGCAGAAAAACAAACAAACAAAAAACCTCAAATCAAATGTTTCCACTACCTGCTATAATACTTTGATTTCCCCCCCCTATGGCTTGTTCATGCATCTGGAAATGGACAGAGTTTGAAAGTGTAGTAATGCCCCTAAAAATATAGTTTGATTTCCGCAACTAATAATAAATATAGCTGTTCAGGATATATGAACTTCCTTAGATGATTGTGTTTCTTACAAACACTCCTAATACTTTCCAGAATATCAATCTGATCCAACGAAGATAGTAAATAGGATTACATCTGAAGCTTGTTGGATAAAAACTGTTACATGCACCACTTCCCTCTCTTATCCAATAGCTGCAGCAGCGATAGGACTAGGTAACCCTGGGTAGCTGCAGAGGGCTCAAGAAATGCTTGGGCCTCTCTCCATAATTTTCCCCAGCCTAGCTTCCAAGAAACATCTGTCAGTTGGATCTGACTTCCATTTTACTTGCCTACCATGTGCCTAATGTGGCAGCACTCTGAGGCATTATGGGAAATTACAGTGGCAGTACCCACCCACCATTTACCATTGCCAAGTAAGTCCATCAAGAGGAGAATCACTAGACCCTTCCTCCCACTAGTATAAGGCACTTATGCACAATGAATCTTTTGAAAGAAGCTAAAATCCTATTGGGTATTCAGAAAAAGGGTTTAGATTTAGCGTTTTTCCTTCCCATAGCTGCTAATAGGGTTGCATGCTAAGTGCCCCTCCCCAGTTAAACAAACTCTACGTAATAAAAAGCCTAACTCAATATTAAAAATAGGTACTATACTGTTAGGTTTTTAAAAAAGTGCCTACCTCCAAGGCTTTTCTCTTTCCTTTTGACCTTTATAACGCTATTTATCACTGCAATCCTGCAGCTACTTAACTATTTTCTGTATAATTGCATTAACAGTTGGAGAGTCACATATAAACTCAGATATTCAGTAAGCCTGGCACTGCCACACAGATTTCAAGCAAACAACTATACAATGAATTGAAAGGAGAAAACCATTCCCTTTTTTGGAGGGATAGAAGCTGCAAGTTTCATGGTGAATCTATATACAAATGACACAATATTTCAAGAGACCAATGTTAGGCAATGATTTTTGGCACCAGCACTCAGATTAAAGCAGCTGTCTTTTGAGTTTGGTAGGCCTGTGCAAAAAAGAACTTACAGGTGCAACTGAGGCACCAAGTTCCGCAAATAGGAAGTTCTTTCAATACACCTGAATGAATGCTGCTTTAGGTAGATAGTTAGATGATTTAAAGCTCCACTGCTACCTGTTAACAGTCACTGTAGTATAAATTTAGGATGACTTCTTTGCCAATTTTCTTCTGATCTGGGTTACAATTTATAATGCTAGCCAACTATCACCTTTTAAAATACCTGAAGCCAAATAATTATTCTAGTAATCTGGAAAAGGTTGCAAGTTGAGAGCTGATATTAGATTTACAGTATGATTTTACTGCTTAAAAGAATTTTGATTTACATACCAGATTTTTCTGTGGAAATGTGAACATTGACTCAATTGCAATTTTCCTGCTATTGCTACACCAGCTATTTGGCAGACAATCAAATGATCTGAACCTTAATGGGAGATAATATTTTTTCCTCTTTTGTTTGGTAGAAGAATTACATTAGTTCAATTTTCTGAGAGCTTAATATGGTAACAATGCATGCAATATCCCAGATGAGACAGTAGAAATAACTTAATTCAAAAGTAAAAGGTGGGTGGAATAATAGTCCACTTAAAAGTACCTTCAGATAAATTACGTTTCCACTTCATAATTGTTACTTTAAAAAATTCACTACATAGAGGGATTAGGTTAACTGAAGAGTGAATTTTGAGGCCACCTTTGAACACTAAGAAATGCATCCTGTCTTTCTATACTGTAAATCTAAACCAATACCACAGCAGTTAAATCAATTTAAAGACAGAACATACAGCGGGGAAAAAAAATTCTCTGAACACGTTCTTTGCACTTGACATCTAATTGCAAGACACTCCTTGGAGCATGGATGGAGGCTACACGTTGCCTTTTATTGCCATTATAGCTATGTGACAAACATGTTTAAAAATATTACTGCATGGTTTCTGTTCCTCTGTTTGTTCCTAAAGATAAAAGGTTCAATTTCCCAATTCACTTACAGATGAAAATATCAGAGATTGTTATTGGACTTAACATCCATCTCAACCCTATATTCTGAATAATATTCTTAACCATGTTGTATCAAGACATTATGTAAGATCCAGACAGATGTTCATGAGTAGGTGGTATCTCTTCTTGCAAAAAGTGAAATTCTTCGAAGATGCAGCACTGATTTTCCCCAACTCTGGGGTGAGTGGGGTGTATAACACGCTGGAAGAAGACAAGACAGGAAAAAGGCAGAACAATTATATAAATCAGCCTTCCTCGATCTGAGAAATCTCCAGAGGAGCAGATTTGAATCCCAGAATGCTTAGGTGTGGCCTTGTTGCCTGGTGAATTTGGGGAACTGAACTACATACATGGAGGGCGTCCAAGTTGTGGCAAGGGTGACATAACAATTTTTTTCTCTAGATACATTAGCTTGAAATAATTATTCTTATTTATTTTCTTCTGACATGCACGTACTATCCCAAACAAAATCTTCTGGACTGTTCGTAATCAAATGATACACTTTAAAAATGTAAATTTTACAGTACAAAAAAAAAAAAGGCAGACACAAATGACAAGAAAAGATAAAGGTATGACAGCGTATATTGAACTTATGGCTTTTGTGTAATTTTAACTGTTTAGTTTTTATTTGTTGTTTTTTAATTGTGTTTGGACTGTGGCCCATGTAGCAGTACATTATAAATATTTGGTTTGTTGTACCTTACTAAAAAACCCCCCAAACTGTGAAATAATTAATTAATTTAAGACTAAAAGACTTTGGAAAATAAGAAGGTATTCTCCTGGTGCTAAAAGTGCCTCTGAGACTATCCAGAGAGATATTTTCAGAGCTGGGGCAGCACACTGATGAACTTAGTTTTCTATTAGCCGCTCAGCTCAGCTCAGCTCAGCTCAGCTCAGCTCAGCTCAGCTCAGCTCAGCTGGATGGGCTACTCAAAGAACAGCATCCTCAGAAGATATTAAATCAAGTGGATATTCATGGGAGGAGAAGATCCTTTAGGTGAAGTGGTTACAAGGGAATTACAGGAATTATACAGGAAACACCTTTACCGCACGAGCTGCATTGGGTCCCAGACTAATGCCGGGTTCAATCCAAAGTGTTGGTTATTACCTTTAAAGTCCTACATAGCATGGGTCCAGGTTACCTGAGGGACCATTTCACCCCCATCACATCAACCAGTCCCACCTTGTCAGGCAGAGAGAGCATGTTGTGGACCCCGTCAGCAAGAGAATGTTGGCTGGCAGGGCCCAGGAGGAGAGCCTTCTCTGCCATTGCCCCCACCCACTGGAATATACTCCCCCCAAAGATGCGGCAGGCCCCCACCCTCCTGGCTTTCCGGAAAGGATTAAAGACCTGGCTCTACCAGCTTGTGTGGGGACACAATAATCTTACCCAATCCTGGGGGTGGCTGGCACCTTGATGACAGTCCCCGAGCGACTGCCAATTTTAACATCTATCCTTGGATTTATTTATTCTTTATATATTTAGGATTTTTGTATACTGTAATTTTAATTGATTTTAACCGCTCTGTAAACTGCCCAGAGTCGTTTTAATGAGATGGGTGGTAACAAATTTGATGAATAAATAAATAAATAAATAAATAAATAAAAATATGCATAACTGCAGCAGCTAGAGTCTTCTTCAGACATTCAGATGAATTCATGTAGTGTCTCAAACTGAGTAAAGATTGGGCTCACAAATGAAACTCTTCCTTGTACTCTCACTGGCCTCCAGATATTCAGCTTGGATTTGAACTCAGTTTTATGCTATCCGGGACCACAATAAAGCACAATCCCACAGTTTAGATAATTCTTGGAACTAATGACCCCAGAGGAATGCAACAACATGGAGTTGCAAAGGAGTATTTCTACTAAAGCATATTTTCAGAATGCATTTGACCATTTTTGTTCAACATTTGCCACTTTCTCAACTCCATTACTTTGTTGTCTATCATTTATTCCATGATGAAATGATTCACAAAACTATCATCAGAGATTTAAACGGCAACGGCATAAAATTTAAGTTTTATGAAACTGAAGTGAAATGCAAATTCTGAATTTAATGAATAGCACAATAATAAGTCTATTTAAAGTAAGTCCAAGCAAGGGCAAGCTATACAATATGTAGAATTATTCAGCTCTTCTTTTTCCTTACCTTTAGAGCAGGTAGGCAACACTGCATCCGTGTATCCTGCCAGATCATTTGCAGACTCCCCAAATAATGGTGTCATAATTTCATTTTCATTTGAATAAAAAAATACCACATTAAAGAAGTATATTTTCATCTTACCTCTTCTACTAAAAATGAATAAAATTATACCCACCTCTCTATTAAGAAAACAAACTAAAAATGTATCCATTAATTCATTTAATAAAGTCAGAGCAATGTGAGGAAGGACTCAAACAAGAAGGTAGGTAAAGGAAATGGATGGAAAACCCTAAAACAGCAGAAACTAAAGAACTGCAAATAATTCAGATTACAAAGAATAGTAGAAGAAGCCAATGTGAATTTACAAAAAGGGACTGTTTATCAAATCTGTAGATGACACAAAATAGGGTGGGACAGCTATTCTGTCCCAAGTGCCTATTAACTTCAGCTTCTTTAATCTATTCTAGCTGGTTTAGATTGCCTCATGTATAGTAATGGCTGTGACCAATCCACATCACAGCCACTTGAATCCTAAAATCTTCTGCCACTGAGCCAAGCTTGGATGGAACCTGATCCAAAGAAATCCCAGAATGCTTTGTTTGATATGTCCTGGGATCCTCCATTATTGAGATGATTGCCAGGGATGAGTGTGCCAACCAAGCTTTCATCTTATCATTTTTTGTCATTCCTTACATTTGTTACAGTCTATCCATCATTTCACCATCTAATCTTCCTTCCTGCAATGAGCATTTGCTTCAAATTGATAGAACCTTCATTTGCATTTCTATTATACTACAAATTCATCACTTTACCTTGCATTTGTTATAAGACAATGAACTTATTTTGGACTGTAAGAAAACAATGGGAGTGATATGAACTTAATGCTATCTGGCTAGTGAGATTTCATATTCACATTCTCATGTTGTCACTATAACACCTAAGACTCTAGAAGATAGAAATAAAATTTAAAACAGTCAAATAGGTTAGAGAAAGGGGCTGAAAATAACATAATGCAATCTAACAGAGTTTAAAAAGAAGTTTTACCTTAGGACATCAAATGCAGAGATATAAGAAATGGCTTGGAAATGGTATTTGTGAAAAAGATCTTAGAATAACAGTTAATTGCAAACTGAATTATGAGTCAACAGCATGTGACTGGAAAAAAAAAGGGAATTGCAATTTTAAGTTGCATCAACAGAAGTATAATTTCCAAAACAAGGGAGACTCTGCACTGTCACTGTGCAATCTGAAATGTTGTGTCCAGTTCTGAAAACCAATGATTTAAGGAGAATTCATACAAACTGGAACTGGTTGATTAGACAGCTAGGATGACTAGGAAAATAAATCCTATGAAGACAAATTGAAGGACCTGAGCATGTTTAGTCTTGAGTAGGGAAGATTAGAGGTGAATATAACAGCATTCATTAAATATCTGAAAGGATGTTATAGGAAGGTTAAAAATATGTTTTCTATTGATCCAAAATGCAGAACATACAATAAAATATTTATTTTGGCAGATTCTAATGAAACATTCAAAAAACTTTATTTTGGATGATACGTAAGCCACTGTTAATATGAATGGACAAAGAGAACACAGCTGAAAGATAAAAATATGTTGAAATATATATTAAAAACTTGAATATATCAGTGAAAAACTTTATGCTTGAAGTATAGCTAAACAGATGGCTTTATTTTGTTGGAAAGAAACTATTCCTCCTGATTTACAATTCTAGATTGAAGATCTGCAGTTACTTTCAGCCTTTGAATTGGCTCTCTATCAACAAACTTCTGCGTGGGTAGGTTTTAAGTCATTGTTTAAAAACAGGATCATCACTTGTCAGACCTTCAAATTAGGCCAGTCAGGAAACAGACCCTGCAAAGACTACAGGAACATACTTTATTACTGTGGGTATAATAACAGAATCTTGAAGCCTGCCAGGGCTTCCATCTGCCCCTCTCATGTCAAACAGAATCAAGGCAGGGTTATTTTGAGTCTCTTTCTCATGCCCCTTCCTTTCCCAGAACTGAGTTTTCATTTACTTTCTCTTTGCAGTTCTTCTAACAACTCTTGCATACCTTTGTCAAGGCAATCACTGCACTCCCCTACACCTGTATATATCAGTGTATATAGCATGTATAGTTTGTTTGGCTTTATATATACATCTGTGTTTATTTTGGGTCTTGTTTCTTTTTAGTTTTCTTATGCATGTATGCCTGTGCATTTTTTTTTTGTTTTAATTTGTTTCTGGTCATTTGTATAATACAGAAAATAAAACAAGAAAGAGACTTCCACACAGTAGGAAAAGTTTGGCAATTATCTAGAGAAGCAATGGGCTAGCTTTGCTGATTTTTGCACTAAGCTGGGGGTTGGATTCAAAGGGGCTTAAATGACCCTTCCACATGTATGAGTCTATTATCACTGTCACATCCCCATGGCAGTTGAAGGCCAACAAAAAAATAGGGTTTTTTTTTAATTGTATGTCTTGGATGAAAAAAAAGATTGCTAAGCCCTATTTATAGAAAAGCACATGCAGGGTTATAGCTAATTTGACAGCAATAATCTCTGTACCAATAAAAGTATTTTTTGAAGAAGATTATAAAGAAAAAGTGAAAGATGTGAAAGACAATAATATGGAAGAATTTACGGACAGACAGGATGAAGAGGGGATACAAATCCTAGCTGATGGGGAAATGCTAGAAAATAAATAAATTGAGGATTATATGATTATTATAAGATTATAAAGGGAAATACAAATGACAAAGAGATGAAAAAGGACCTGGGCAAAGACTTACTTTTGGATTTACAAAACATCTCCATTCACCACTCTAAAATCCACACACTCATCTAGAGTCTATGTATGCTAAACAAGGGGAATGGGAGGATGATTAAGCTCCCACACTCGCATCAGGCAACTGCATATGTGTATTTAATATATCATGAGGGTTTTTTTTATAAGATTGTAGCCTTTATCATCATGGCCCACTCCAGGAATTTCCACATGGTCAATAATATCATTAAACAAATTCAGTTAGCTCTTTAACCAATGAATGAATGAATGAATGAATGAATGAATGAATGAAATATATATATGGATGCAAGTTGCAGCATGAAAAAAGTGACAATCCATATAAGTCTTTACATTTAGAAGAAACAGTTTAGAATTTAAATACATAAAAAATAACAATTTCTACTACATTAGCTGAAAAATGATAATTTCTTAAAGGTCAGCTTGCTGCAATATGGAAAATGGATATGAAGGGATTTGGCAAGAAAAAGAGGCACAGAAGCTCCTTTTTCTCACCCAAACCTTTTCTCTTTATAAGAACTTTATTATATTAAGAATACAATTAAAAACAAAAAAGAGAATACAGTAAAAATAGAAAATAGAACTAAAAGAAAAAAGAGAAAAAAGAAAAACTAAAATAGTGAAGATAGATAGAATAGAACGGAAAGCGACTTCTGACTATCTCCCATACAGATATAAA